>JAKUCV010006774.1:27983-68610 GCA_028386065.3 Turnera subulata | reverse complement strand
CGGGGGATCTAATTGCGGGGGTTGACCGTCAATTAGCGGGGGTCAGTATGAAAATGGGATCAAATAGCGGGGGTTGAAACTCAAATTGTGGGGGCTAGTACGAAATCGGAGGATCAAATTGCGGGGGTTGACTTTCAAATTGCGGGGGGCATTATGAAAATGGGGTTCCAATTGCGGGGGTTGAATCCCAAATCGCGGCGGTTAGTACCAAAAAGGGCGGTCAAATAGCGGGGGTTGGAGCTCAATTTGCGGGGGGCTATGGTGCCATGTTATGCATCGATATCACGTGCGTTTGCGGGGGTTCGGAGGTCATATTACGGCGGGCGACATAACCCCCGCAAATTAATTTTTCAATTTGCGGGGGGTGCAGCAGAGGTCACCTTAACGACCCCCGCAAAATGTTTGTGGGAGTGGTAACTGCGGGGGTTTTTGAAACCTCCGCAAATTGCACAGAAGTCGATTTGCGGGGGTTAAAACCTCCGCAAATTGTATAAAAAAACCTCCGCAAATGCGCGCTTTTTTTGTAGTGATACTTGCCCCTATTGTTCTCAACACCCAGAGACATGCCTTCATGCTCTCCGGATTGTTCATATGCCTAGTCTGTTTGGCACCACCTTCTTAGTCCTAATGCCTGGCCTTTATTTTTTGCAGGTGGGAGTATGTCTGAGTGGTTAATGATGGCACAGAGTAGTTCCCTCGAGTGCAACTCATGCTATCCTTGGGCTTTGCTGTTTGGTGTAGGCGCCTGGTGCATCTGGAAGGAACGAAATGAACGTGTTTTCTTGCAACCAGCAACAGCCGCTGATTCGGAGAAGACGACTGAAAGAATCCTTTCTTTCAGCTTCCAGATTTGGCGAGAGCAGCAGAAGCATAGTCTAGTCAGCTCGTCCCCTTCGGTTCACTCTGTTCCTGTTGGATGGATTCCCCCAGAAGCTGGCTGGATATTGACGGAGCGATTAACAGGACTATCGGCAGGGCGGGTGCATGCGGCTTCTTCCGCTCCTCTGATGGTAAATGGGTCTTGGGCTTCTCACACATGGCCTGCAACCGTGTAGCCCTTTCATGGCGGAGCTTTGGGCGATTTTATGATGCCTTGTGTGTTGCCTCGAGCTCGGGTTATTCTCAGCTCGTTCTTGAGGTGGACAACGTGGATGTGGCGACGCTCCTCAGCCCACATAATGACACTCGTCTCCACAGAGTACCGCTCATGGAGTGTATTCGAGAGCTTTTGGGGAGACAATGTCGTATCATCATCTGCACACTTTCCAGGAAGCCAATGGTGTCACTGACTTACTAGCAAAACACAATTTATCAAGTGGCTCTGCTCTAACTCCCCACGGCGCCCAATTTTTGTATGCACCAGCTATCATTAGATGCCTCGAGTGCTCAAGTCCTTAGGGACTTTAAGATGTAATGACTATCGACCTCCTCCCACTTTCATACCAGAAAAACCAACTTCACACTAAAAAAACGGAAAAAATTCTTAATACTAGAGTTTTGCGCCACCCTTTTCCCCAAAAGAACGAATTTTTTTTTAAAAGAATATAAGCAATAGGGTCAAGGATTTTGTGCGTCATCAACCTTTAAAGAATTGACTCACCCTAATTGTTCTCCTACTTATTTGCCATGGATAATGTTTGTTTTGTGGTTTGAGTTAATATAAAATAATTCCAAAAATATGGTTTTGTGGTTGAAGTTAATATAAAATAAATTGTTTTTCTAAAATTCTAGCATAATGATTATTCTGTGGTTGAAGTCAATCTAAAATAATTTTCTCGAAAGAAATTCAGTAGTGATGGGTTGGAAAGTGACTATAAATTGGATTAGTCATTTCTGTAAAATTTATCGTTAAGTTCTCCCTGAATCCGGTGGCCTTCTTTGGCCCAGGATTTGGAGAGCCTCCCTTCCCTTCCATCTAAAATTTTTGTACGCTGGGAATTGGATTCTCTGCTTCCACATCACAATCACACAACAGAAGAAGAAGTAGAAGAGAAAAAAAAAAAAAAGACGACTCTTTCTTCTATATCTATCTACAGGGGAAAGTACGTAGTCTGCGCTGTAATTATTACTAGCAGGTGAAAAGGCAACAATGTAGTACACTTCACTTTCTCCTTTTTTAAGTTTTGCCATCGGGAGAGTATTATTTATTTATAGGGGTCCCAAGCCACATAAACGACAGCGTTGCAAGCAAGAGCGTCCCGAGTAGACCGTTTCAGCCAATGGCCAATTTTGAGGAACGACCATGGAAACTAGGGAGGAGGGAGATGGTTGGCTTTTTTTTCTTTCTTCAAGTTTTCTCTCTTTTTGTCTCTGTCTCTCTCTCTTTCTACACGAGTAGCTGGGTCTTCGTGTTTCACTAAGGACGCCTTGATCGTATTATCCCACACCAGTTATGCAGCACTTTTCTTGCAACTAGACACACATTTTTGTAAGAACAGAGCAGCAGTCAAGATATGGGATGGATTTCCTGTTCCTGTACTGGATTTTCCAAGAAGAAGAAGAAGATGATCATGAACCAGAACCCACCTGAACGGGTCAAATCAACTTCAGGTTTCTGTCCACTTTCGCAGTGTTGGCTTACCTGTATATACCCTTTTGCTATAATCATATTATGATGTGGGATTCATTCATGAAATGATTTGATTTGATTTTCTTTTCTTTTCTTTTTTTTTTTCTTAAAAAAGATAGCTTCTTCCCATTTTCATTGCAACTAGTTGTTGGTATCATTCTTTTGCTCAGGTTTTATGCAAGGTCAAAACAAGTGTTTTGTGGGGTTTAAGTGCCTGGTTGACTATTCATTCATTTTGTTAATGAGTGCCTTTTGGAGGGATTTCTTGTGTATAATTTGAGATGAAAAAGTTGTTATTCCCAGAACCCTACTTGAATGGTCAGTGCTAATGCTTTTCCTTGATTTTCTTTTATTATATGGTTTATGCATTTGAAATTACCTGGGAGCTAGTGGAGCGGCTTATTCTCCCAATGTTGCTGTCATCATTTGAAGGAATGTTTATGATTTTTGCATTCTTGTGTGAATTCAAAAGTCTAATATTAATGATGATCACCCTGGCCAAGCATTTTGAGAGGCATAACTTGTCTCTAAAAAGGTTATTGGGGAAGTGGGACTAACTATTTCTGCTTTCTTCCCTTAGTTATTGCCTGCTTGTAAGGTTTAGATTACTGTTGCTTTTTTTCTTGTTACGCGGAGAATCATGACCAAAACCCTCCTCTACAAGTTATCTAATTTTTATTGTTCCTCTCTTAATGGTGATGCAGAGCGATTGATGAAGATAGATTCCCCACAGCGTGTGAAGGCAGCTTCTGAAAATGGGAAGTCAGATAACATCGCAGCACAGACTTTTGCATTCCGTGAATTGGCTGCTGCATCTAAAAATTTTAGAGCAGAATGCCTTTTGGGCGAGGGGGGCTTTGGAAAAGTGTATAAAGGGTATTTGGAGAGCACTAATCAGGTTAGTCAGGTTCATTATCATTAATTTTTTCCGCAGCAACTCTTAGCAGTTAGGTGGAATTTATGCAGATCCCTTGTGTATTTGTATGTTCTTTTTGAAAATGTAGTGTTGCTTTTTTTCTTGCATACAGTGATATGTGAAAACTCCAACGTGTATGTCGCAGGTTGTAGCAATCAAGCAACTTAATCGTAATGGTTTACAAGGGAACAGGGAATTCCTGGTTGAAGTATTGATGTTAAGTCTACTTCACCACCCTAACCTGGTTAAACTGATAGGCTATTGTGCTGACGGAGATCAAAGACTTCTGGTTTATGAGTACATGCCTCTGGGATCTTTGGATGACCATTTACATGGTTTGTTACCTCGTATTAACTTGTTTATCATATTTGTGTTTTGCCTACTCTTTTGAATAGCTGTTTAGTCTAAACTGAGGATTCTGCAGACATTTCACCAGATAAAAAAGTACTTGATTGGAACACAAGAATGAAAATAGCAGCTGGTGCAGCAAAAGGATTGGAGTACTTGCATGATAAAGCTAGTCCCCCTGTTATATACCGTGATTTAAAATGTTCGAACATTTTGCTCGGTAAAGGCTATCACCCCAAGCTATCGGATTTTGGCTTGGCTAAACTTGGTCCAGTTGGCGAAAACTCCCACGTATCTACCAGGGTTATGGGCACATATGGATACTGTGCTCCTGAGTATGCAATGACAGGCCAACTGACTCTTAAATCAGATGTTTATAGCTTTGGAGTTGTTCTTCTTGAAATTATTACCGGAAGGAAGGCAATTGATGAGTCAAAATCTAAAGCGGAGCAGAACCTGGTTGCTTGGGTAAGACAATCCTACATCTGTCAGGTCTTTTGATATATTTGTTAACCAGAAAAAGAAAAAATAATTTGATATATGGCAACACCATCTATACATTGTGAATGGATTCCATGATGACATGCAGTCAACTTTGATTATTAGAAAAGAAACTGTCCCTTGATATATCCAATCTAATTTTGAAAGTAGTTATATGCGTCTTGGTGTTTCTTATGTGGAGTACTCTCTGTGTCTGATGCTTTTAAAACAGTATGTTGATTTTAAGGATGGTCATAAATGATGTTAGCTAAGACTCTTCAATTTCTGAAGTTCTTAACTAAGAATATTTAACCCAACATTAGCTTGTTACTGGACTGGCAGAGGCCCTTGTAATTAATTATACATAACTTTGTTTAAAATTAGAGAGATTGGCTGCTTGGTTATGCTTACTGTGTGTCTGCTGCTTTTATTGCAGGCGAGACCACTGTTCAAGGACCGAAGAAAATTTACGCGAATGGCTGATCCAATGCTCCAAGATCAGTATCCTCGAAGGGGTTTGTTCCAGGCCCTTGCAGTTGCTGCAATGTGTGTTCAGGAGCAGCCAAACATGAGACCTGGCATAGCTGATGTTGTAACTGCTCTGAGTTACCTTGCTTCACAAAAGTATGACCCAATTGCACAGCCAAACCAGAGTTCCCGCGCGGCACCTGGAACTCCACCTAGAGCAAAGAGGGGCATCGGGGTTCAGCGGTAGCATGTCAGATATAAAAGAAGAGGAAATCTTGGTTGCCTCCCACCCATGGCTGCTAATGGACTTCCCCCCAGCAAGCAATGCTTAAAAAAGCAACATACGATCGTTTCAATGGATTGCCTTTCAACTCATTAGTTGTGTGGAATCTGTCTCGGGGTTCCAAGTTGTCTGCATCTTTTTTTTGTCAAGTTTTGTGTCAATCTATATCACTAATATGTGGCTCCACTTTCTGCCTTAGTAACACCAGCTACATTTTTCTACTGAAAGCGTATGAGAACCTGGGTTGTAGTGTTGATTAACATATGCCTGGTGTTTTTGACCTTTGCATCCTCGTTATTGCTTGGTCATGTATTGGTCCTGTGAATGCAAATTCAGCCTTGTAATATGGAACCATATGTGGAGATGCGCAAGTGCAGTAAAGTACACTTTTGTATTTAATTTCAATTTTTTGTTGAAAATTTATAATACTCAAAGCTGTGGCATATTACTCTAATTAATCAAAGTTTCCTCTTTTTCCTACTTGGGGTTTTATATTTTTCTTTATCTTTTAGAATGGCTATAACTACCTCTTTGGCACGCCGGGTACAGTTTTCTTTTCTTTTTTTCTTTTTCTTTTGAGCAAGCCACTTCGTGCTTGGTGCATTTTGAGCACAATAAAATTTGCTCCA
The DNA here is from genome assembly GCA_028386065.3 of Turnera subulata. Lineage (NCBI taxonomy): Eukaryota > Viridiplantae > Streptophyta > Magnoliopsida > Malpighiales > Passifloraceae > Turnera > Turnera subulata. Next base: position 62,917 of record JAKUCV010006774.1, on the reverse strand, counting down.
ATGCCGTTTGTAGTGTGTGCCTTCAAGCCTGAAATTCTGAAATTTTCACTTAATAGTATACTCTATTCTAAAGGAAAAAGGGAATATTAATAAATAAAAAATAAATAAAGTGGCACAAATATCTTCATTAATATCAGAATTACATATGAATTACAAAAAGAAACAGGAACTATTAGTTTCTGACAATAAATTTTATTTCATTTTTTTAAATAAGATTGGAAGAGAAAGGGAGCAACCAATGTGGTGGTTCAAAAAAAAAAAAAGAGCTAAGGAAAAAAGAAAGGACTTTTTGGGTTTTCAGTATCCGATGTTTAAGGTTTTAGCCATTTTAGGTCCCTGACTTTCTATTTGGACGGTCACGTACCCCGAGTTTAAGTGGGCAGGCCAGTCATAGTCCCTCGGTCAGGCACCTGCCGACGTGCCGCGCCGAAACGAAGTCGTTTGGAGTTGAGACTACACCGTTTTGATGACGTGGGTTGACACGATGGATTAGTGGGCCCCACAGTCCGCTCGCCCCTAGTACTGTTCCCTACCGACACGAATCCAGCCCCGTTACCCCGAAAACCCGTCCAATATGCACCAGCTAACCTGCCCACCCAGTTCATTTTTTTCTTCTTTTTTAAAAATAAATTAACCAACAATACTGTGCCGTTTTACAGTGAAAGGAAAGCAGAGGGGGGCATTTCGATTTCAAAGGCTAAGTGGTTGCTTTCCACATTTTCAATTGCATTCCCCAAACTCGTTCCTCTTTCCCCCAAAAACCCAGAACCCTAGGTAGGCCGAATTCGACTTTCTCACTGAATCGATGTAGTAATTGAAGGTGAAACTGTTGAATCCATACCCTAGTTCAAACCCTTGCAGCGAAACCCACAAATCCAATCGATTCCTCTCCTCAACCCGTACCCTATTTGAAAATCGAAACCCTAAAATCCAATCGAAACCTAATCGATTCTTCGCCTCAATCAAAACCGTAATGGGAATCCACATTGAGAAGAAACCCCGTACCAGAAGCCCCAAATAGATACCCTAATCGAGCCGCCTGCGAAACCCTAAGCGAAGGTGTAGAAGCGAAAAGAGACGCTGAATCCGAAGACGTCGACGACGAAGACGGGTTTCGGGCACATAGTTCAGGCGTGCGAAAGACGAATGGTGCAAAATTCGAGATTGAGGAGGAAGAAAAATTGAGAGAAGATAGAAGAGACACATCGAGCACAGCCGGGCGTGCCAGAGGCATCAGGTGGCGAAAGGAAAAGGTAAGATACCTTTCTTTAAAGTGTTTAACATAGGAAATAGACAGGGAATCCACAGTTGTCAACCGTACAATATTCTAGGGTTTTCATCCTGTGCAAGTTCACCAAAATACCCTTCTGTGCTGTTGCAGTGCTTTTTCTAGAAAATTAATAAAATAATCTCTATGTGTGGCTTCTGTGTGTGACTTCCGTGTGGGTATTGCTGTGTGGGTATTGTTGTTTGTTTAATTCTAGGGTGCAGAATTCGCATGTGTGTATGATGTTGGCATGTGTCTTTGTGTTGTGTCTGTGAATGATGTTTAGTTGTAGTTGCCTAATTGGCATGTTATTTCCATGTTTGTAAATGGTGTTGTTCATAAATTCTGAGTTTGTATTAATTATTAAGGTGAGTAAGAGAATTCTGGGTTTGTATTAATTATTTGATACAGATGTATATTAGGGGTGTGTCCTGACAGTTTATATATTTGCCAGGACACTCTCAAAAAGCTAACTGCAATCTGTGCTGAGGAAGGCTGTCCATAGAGACTTCATGTTTCCACACTTGGAAGTACTAGGAGGAGGTGGAGATTAAAGACATGTAAGATGCATGACACCAATTGTGGATATGCACGGACTAATACGAGGTTAACTTACAAGTTCTTGGTCGAGCACTTCATCCGGACAAAGGGAAAGTTTACTTTGCAAATGAGACCTGGGGATATGATTGATAATGTTAGAGAGAAATTAAAGTTTGAGGTTTCACACCACCAGTGTAGAGATGCCAAAGAAGAAGTGCAGAAATATTACAATGGGGATGTGGTTGTTGAGTTCAAGAGACTGGAGGATTATGCATTAAGGCAAAGTAATCTGGGAAGTACAATATATGTCACCTCAACTGAAACTGAAGAAAGTAGCCGAAGGTTTAAGGCAATGTATGTCTGCTTTGATTCGGTGAAGAAGGGATTTTTGGAGGGTTGCAGGCGCGTTGTTGGACTTGATGGGTGTTTTTTGAAGGGTCCTTTCAAGGGTCAGATCTTGTCAGCAGTGGGGAGGGATGCAAATAACCAAATGTATCCCATTGCTTGGTGTGTTGTCAACTATGAGAGGAGGGAGACGTGGAGGGATTTCTGCTTTCATTAATGTCAGACTTAGGCATCCGTATGGGGCTAAGAGATGGGTGGACCTTTATAAGTGACCAACAGAAGGTAAGCTCATTGTTTGCATTACTGGTTTTCCAAACACTGAATTGGTTGGTTTATTGATTGTTGGGTAATTGTTTTGATTACTGTAGGGTCTTATTGCAGCAGTAGCCGAGTTGATGCCCTATGCAGAGCACAGGCGATGTGCCAGGCACATATATACCAAGTGGAGGAAAAACTGGAAGGGAGATAATCTACAAGTGCAATTCTAGAGGACTTGCAAAGCGACATGTGAGCTTGATTTTAACGAGGAATAGAGAAACTAGGTCAGATTTCAGAGGACGCAAAGAAAGAATTCCTAGAGGTAAATCCTAAATTCTGGTGTAAAGCTTTTTTCAGAACTGTGCCCAAGTATGATGTGGTTGACAATAATATGAGTGAGACATTTAATGCTTGGATTATTAAGGCTAGGTACAAGAGTATTGTGTCTGTTATGGAAATTATTAGAAAGTTGGTAGGAAACAGAATGAGGGATAAGAGGGGGAGAACAGGGATGTTCAAAGAAGGTGTGGCGCCTAAAGTATGGGAAAAAATAAGGTACTATGAAGATATAGCATGTAGTTTTGTTGTAGATTTTCATGGTCAGGAAAATTATGAGGTAGTTTGCGGAGCAGAACAGTATGTTGTTAGTATGAAGAAAGGTAGCTGCAGTTGTAAGGGTTGGGACTTGACTGGTATACCGTGTGTGTATGCAATATGTGTGATACATCGACAAAAATTACCTGTTTCTGACTTTGTGAGCGAGTGGTATACACTAGATAAGTATGAGAAATCCTGTGAGCCATCTATAGAACCTGTTAGAGGCAGGAAATTCTGGCCACACACTGGTAAGCCAGATTTGTTGCCACCAATATGCGATAAGATGCCTGGTAGGAAGAAGAGCACCAAGAGGGAAAAAGAGAGTTGGTGGGAACATGCTCGTGGTAATCCTCCAAGGCCTAGAAGGAAGACCCACTGCACAATCAGTCACAAAGCTAAGCATAATAGGAAAACCTGTCCTCAACTAAAACAGATAATGAACTGAAACTGATTGCTCCTAATTCAATGTTGTTCTGACTGTGCTAGTGTCTTCAGTTGTTTTGATTGTGCATTTGTGTTCTGTTTGTAGGCTGCTGGCCAGAATTCAAATGCCGTGAATGTGGATCAATCATAGGCTGAAACCACCCATATGAATCAATCACAGGCCACTACCACCAATATCAATCACAGGCCACTACCTCCAATGTTGACCACATCCCAATACAAACTTCAACTGTTGGCCCTTCTATTGGAAGAGGAAGGGGTGGAGTAAGATACATGGGGAGAGAGAGAGAGGAAGAGGTCATGCAATAGTAACTTCACAACCAACATCAGCTACTGGAATGGCTGTTCTTGAAGAACTAGATGATGAAGCATTTGTTGAAATTGGTGATGACGTTCTGTCTGATGTTGCTACTACTGAATTCATGACTCATGGTAGGTGAATATATCATGCAATTTTTAAGTTTATTGTTTATTAATTCTTTGCATAACTCATTTGGATACTGATGACTTAATTGTTTAATCCATTGTAGATGCCAACTCCAATACTGCAAGTACTGCTATTGGTATTGGCAATGGTCTTAATGTAGAAGGTCAATCACAGCAGACAACAATGCAAGATAAACCAAATATCCCAGGGCCTTCTCACAGGACAACAAGGGAGAAGATTTTGACAAGGTCAAGCACAGTTGCGTTTGGAAGATGCACCAGGAGTCAACAAGGCACCAAAAGGAAGAAGACAGTAGATAATTATTGTGGCCTGGGCGCAAAGAAGAAGAACACTTGAATGTCCTTCAATATTTTTTTTGAAAAGCAGTGAACATGTGTGTGCTGTAATAAATATGTATTTTGATCATGACTTGTCAATGACTTTGTGTGTGCCTTCAGCTTTTGTAATGGCTTTGACTGTGCCATCAACCTTAGTGAATGACTTTGTTATTTTGTTTTGGAAAAGCGGTGAACATGTGTGTGTTGTAATGCATAGTATGTACCTCTTTTTATCTTTGCTTAGTGAATGACTTCGTTATTTTGTTTTCAAAAAGCAGTGAACCTGGGTGTGCTGTAATGAATATGTACCTCTTTTATCTTTGCGAATTTCCCATACAATTTACAGTGATCACATGAACACATTACACCCAAATTTATTAACAACAATGGCATAAATTTTGCAGAACAAACCCCAGAATTTGGCCATACATCAAACAACCCCAGAAATTCCCAATCCCAAACCATCACACAAACCCAGAACTTGACAGAACATCACACAAACCCCCAGTTTCCCCATACAACCAAAACCTCATACAAGCCATCATCAAAATAACACCCTTAAAAATAAATGCATTAACAAAGTAATTGCCATGATTGAATAGATTGAACAATGGCTTCCACGCTTCTGAAAACGTGCTAACTCTTCTTCTACCTTCAATTTCTGCAACAACACAACATCCCGCTCCTCTTCTACCTTCTTCTTCTCCAGAAGGAGTGCATCACGACATGATGTAAGCATCGAATTCTCTGCCTTCAACTCCTCCAAAGAACCCACCAACCTGTCACTACCCAGCACATGGTTGCGGACCTAAACCTCTAATCTTTGATTCACCTCGTATAACTCTCGCTCCCTATCCTGCAATCCCTTGATAACATCTGCAACCCATCCACAAATGTCCGGGTCTATGAAGAGGAAAAACTTACATGCATTACACTTGTGGAACCTCATCCGGGGATGAAGGTCTGTCCATGAAATCCATCGCCCCGTCTTCAGGCCGCATAAACAAACAATGTCAACACCTTCATAGTTGAAATCCGGACTCTGCCTCCCAACTGAAGAGATGCGCTTCGATAGAGGCCTCTGCTTCTGCTTCCTTGCCAGGCGCGACGACGATGGTGAACCCGTGGATGATGTTGATGATGACGAACCCGTGGAGGACATCTCAATTAGGGGGGAGAAGTGGGGAGATTAATTACGGCTCAGATGAAGAGAAGGGGGAGAAGCCGAATGGAAAAAGTAAAAGGGGAGAAGCCGAATGGCAGAAGTCAAGGGTGACGGGAGAGAAGGGGAAGGTGAATTGATGTTAGGGTTCTTGGTGAATTTATGGGGTTTAAATAAACCAAAGACCCCAACGGTTAGAATTTATTTTTTAAAAAAGAAGAAAAAAATGAACTGGGTGGGCGGGTTAACTGATGCATACCGAACGGGTTTTCGGGGTAACGGGGCTAGATTCGGGTCGGTAGGGAACAGTACCAGGAGCGGGCGGACTATGGGGCCCACTAATCCATCGTGTCAACCCACGTCATCAAAACGGTGTAGTCTCAACTCCAAACGACGTCGTTTCGGCGCGGCTCAAAGAGCCCAAAATCGGGCAGCCCGCCACGTCGACAAGTGCCTGACCGAGAGACTATGACTGGCTTGCTTACTTAAGCTCGGGGTACGTGACCGTCCAAACAGAAAAAGGGACCCAAATTGGCCAAAATCTTAAACATTGAGTACTGTAAAACCCAAAAAAAAAAAGACATCCTACCTTTGGTTTAGAGAGAAGCAAAACTTTGGCTCTCTAAACACATACCACACTTGTTCTATATTATCTCGTCGCTAGGCACTACCATATTTTGAGCAGAATTTCCTCACAATTGTTTCCTAAAACACAACGGTCCAGCCATCCCTGTCCCAAAAATAATAATAAAAAGAAAACGGTCCATATGTTCAATCCTGGTTAGCTCCTTTCATAGCAACACGTGACCAACGACGATCACACCACAAGACACAATTTAAGACTATGGGTTGCGTTGTTTTTTTTTTTTTTTTGGTTTTTTCACTCATTTTTTCTTTGCTCTTTAGGTTCGCTGACGCGGGGTACTAGTACTACGGGAAGGAAACAACAAGGAGGGAAAATATTTCGGTTACGAGGAATGGAGAAACAACAACATTAGTAGAACTCCCGAAACACACGAATGGAAGACAATTTTCGACCGTAGATTATTGAAACTGTACAATAGCGCCACCGGAGATGCAGGAGAAGAGCTTCAATCTCCTCCACATCTTCGAACACCGGCGGTAAACCACTACTTTTACACTGTTAACACACACACACACAAACATACACATGTTTGTTAAAAAAAAAAAAAACAAAAAAAATGTTGTGTGTTGCCGTTTTGCGTGAACACTTGTCGCTTGAAGCATAAATTCCTGGGGAAATGAGGAGAAAAAGAAATAAAGCTTGGTCATGGTCATAGGTCTTGAATTCTGATTCTGTTTTTTCTTCCTTCCTAATGTGAGTGAGTGAGGGAGAGGTAGGAGGAGGAGGAAGATTACGTGAGCGTGATAAGGTGTGAAGTGAGTGGTATGAGGTATAGACACGATTATGAGAGTCAATGAGACGAGAGCTATGGAATTGGAATTGGAATTCTACGTGAATTATGTTGTTGTCCTTGTTGAGTAGGCGATCATTGGATGTGGATTCCAGGCAAGTCCAAGTTTTTATCATATAATAATGGGACTTCACCTCTCTCCCTCCCTCTCTGCTACTTGTTTGTTTCGTTTAATGCCTTTGAGAGTTGGGTTTTCTGCTTTGGCTATGTCTGCTATTTTCTTCACATCTGTGAATTGAATTTTATGTTAACAGGGACGCCTATGGATTTGTTCTGAGGCCTCAGCACGTCCAAAGATACAAAGAGTACTCTAGTATCTATAAGGTGTGTACACTTGCACTCGCACTCCATACTCAAAGAAGCACTAGCTCTCTATATGTGTTTCTATGAAATTCTCATTTATGCCAAACCCGCAATTGATTTCAAAGAAAAACGATTTCTGCAAAGTTGGGTCGTGCTATTAAGCTTGTTGGCTTGCCTTCCTGTTTGTTGTTACTTTGAAACTTATAAAATCTTCTCTTCCCTCCTCGAATCCAATGTGTCGAAATGTCAAGGTTAGGCAGGGAGATATGGTACTAATTATAGCTTTCTTTCCTGATTTCGCTTTTCTCTTAAAATTATTTTCCAGTAGATAATACCAGAGATAGATAAATGAATTGAAAACAGTGTAGTATTTTGTCCTTGGTATCAGGAAGAGGAAGAGGAAAGATCAAATAAATGGGAGATCTTCCTTGAACAACAAGTACACTCCGATCAGTCGTCTTCTTCTGAAGAGGAACACCGAGAGGGGTTGGAGGCCGAAACTAGTGAATTGAGTGAAGAGACTGTGACGGAAAGGGCCGGGAAGGGGGATGATTCAAGTGAGAAGTCTGGTCCTCATGATACATCAGAATGTCATGGTAACAAGGAGGATCAGCTTTTAGCAGAATCGAAGGAGGAGCAGTTATCGGAAGAGTCAGGAAAATTGGTGGAGCTACCACCGGAATCTAACAAAGATCAGACGTTTATAGAAGAACCAGAAAAGGAATTGCATCTTTCAGGGGATTCGAAGGAGGATCAGTATTCTGAAGAACCAGGAAAAGCGGCAGAGTGTCCAAAAGAACCTGCAAAGGAGGCACAGTCTTCAGAAGAACCAGGAAGCGAGGCACAGCTTTCTGAAGAGCCTGAAAAGGAGGAACAGTCCTCAGAAGAGCCAGGAAGCAAGGCGCAGCTTTCTGAAGAACCTCAAAAGGAGGAGCAGCTTTCAAAAGAAGCAAAGATTGCTAAAATTAAATCGTGGTCTCGTATTAGGCCATCCCTTCGTAAACTTGAGAATATGATGAGTTCACGTGTTAAGAAGATACACCGTATGAAAGATGAGAATGCTGCTGTAAATCATCTTTCAGCAGTAAAAGAGACAGAAGTGGAAGGAAAGTCTGACAGTGATATTGAAGAGGAAGTTTCCGTCAACAAGAATTCAGGCAACAGTGTCGTTGCATCTACAGAAGAAACCTTGGAGGCGAATAAGGCTTCCTCTCCGCGATCTTTCTTCCCTTGGAGAGAACTCGAGAACCTAGTCCAAGGGGGAGTGCCAAAGGACCTCAGAGGAGAGGTATGCCTGACCTGGTTAAGTTTGTCAGTGCTTTTTAAATATTCTGTTTGTGTTAGTGTCATATTTCCTTCTGTTAAAGGTGTGGCAAGCCTTTGCTGGAGTTAAGGCACGCCGTGTTCAGAACTATTACGAGGCACTGTTAGCTGAAGAAGATGATGCTGATGAAAGCAAGGACCATGATAAATCAACTGTTGCGGCCAGGAAATGGAAAAGGCAGATTGAGAAGGTCATTAGATGCATGCGCCCTGGACTTTATGGTTCAATCTTTTAAATTCGTAGGTGCTACTTCTTCTGTTTTTGAATTTTATCCAGGTTTCTCCCTAGAATGATTTTTATGTTTACTTTACAGGACATACCACGAACTTTCCCCGGTCATCCTGCTCTGGATGAGCATGGTCGGGATTCCTTGAGGCGTTTGCTTTTGGCATATGCCAGACATAACACAGCAGTTGGGTACTGTCAGGTAACTAGGTCAAAATAATCCCTTGTTCTTCATTCCAATTGGATTCAGAGCATGAATTTTACTTCCAATACCTTTTTTTCCTGCATTTTAGCTTCTCTCAATTCTCCGCAACTGATGTCTCCTTTTTTATTCTTCATTCAACTGATAGAAGTACTCATCATTTATGTCCTTAATCGATAGTTTTCTTTTGTGTTTTGACAGAGCAGTTAAAATGGCACCCGAAGTTTGTTAATTGAATGTCTGATACAAATAAAATAATACCGGGGTTCTGTGGCAAGTTGTAGCTTTATGTTGATGGAAACTCTTAAAAAATAACCATAAATTGCCTTGCCCTACGATGCAAGGCATCAAAACTAGAGAATCTTCAATCCTATGTAAGGAGCATTACACTTGTAGATGTGGTTTGAGGACCGTGGAGCTGCTCCTTATACTGCTCGAATCACGTCTTTTTCTCTTTGTTTTTTTATGTAGAACGAATTTTCTATCCACAAAGACATGTATGTGAGTTTCTCTTGGATATCCCTTCTGCTTTCCCAAATTAACCCATAAAGAGTTGGAATTTCAAAAAGGGTTGGGAATTTATATTCAAATTCTTGAGAAGAAGCAAATTTGATTTTCTTTCCTATTTCGTGCAACGATAAGAATCTTTTGCTTCCTGGCGGTCTTTGTCTTTGAAGATATCTTCTTGGCTTTGTAACATTAAAACACAAGTAGTCGTTCTCCATTTCTAAGTGTGTGGCATTTGCATGAGGATGATCACAGAACCTTGTGCCAACAAAAAATTATATGTTAAAGGTTGTCACTCTGTTTATCTCCTATATGATGATTTTTACTTTTAATATCATTTTTACACTCGATTACTTTTACCTGACTTTGATGATTTAAACTAATGTTATGCTTATTGAGCCCCAAAAAAACTAATGTTATGCTTCTTATTTACCTAGTATGTAAACGTATGCAGGCAATGAATTTTTTTGCCGGGCTGTTGCTACTTTTGATGCCTGAAGAAAACGCCTTTTGGTAAGTTTCTGAAGTTAATTTCATTTTCTAAACAAGGATGTGCTCTGAAATAGTGAGAATAGCCTGCAGGAAACTACATTTGAACTTGCAACTGGATTCGTTCATGTTGTTAGTTTTCTGCACGAATTTGTTTTATCTTGTCAAAGTGGACTTTAACAGTGTATCTTCTGGAATTTATCAGGACTTTGGTAGGCATCATCGATGACTATTTTAATGGCTACTATACAGAAGAAATGATTGAATCTCAGGTGTTTTAAACAAAGCACTTTAAGCAATGATGTCTTTCTGTCACATTCACTTCCCCTTTCCACTTACTGTATATTATTTTTCATGTTCTCTGAACCTTCTCGAGACATTCCCCGTTAAACTTCATTAATTTACTTTCATTGGTCAGGTGGACCAGCTTGTTTTTGAGGAGTTGATGCGAGAAAGATTTCCTAAACTAGGTTTGTCTTTGTTAATGCTTGTTATGTACTAATCATTCTGTTATTTCTTTCATGTAAGCAGGATGGATAATATGTTTTTGCCAACTTTTATGCCTCTGGTGCAGTTAATCATCTGGATTACTTGGGAGTGCAGGTGGCTTGGATCTCGGGACCTTGGTTCCTATCAATTTTTGTTAACATGCTTCCTTGGGAAAGTGGTAAGCTCATGCAGTTTTATATAACACAAATATTAGAAATTGAATTTCTCTTTAATGTTATTTAACCTTTAATCCTGTCATTCAATATTTTCGTTGAATCTTGTTCTGATAAGGTCCTTGTTTTCAGTTCTTCGAGTATGGGATGTTATTTTATTTGAGGGAAATCGTGTGATGCTGTTTCGAACTGCACTTGCTTTGATGGACTTATATGGTACTAGTTAATTTGCAATTCGTTGATGTCTAAATGTTTAAGCAGCATAATTCCATGCCCTGCAATGTCCTGTAGGTCCAGCATTAGTTACAGCTAAAGATGCTGGAGATGCAATAACGTTATTGCAATCTCTTACTGGATCAACATTTGATAGCAGTCAGCTTGTTTTGACTGCTTGTATGGGCTTTCTATCCGTCACTGAAGATAAATTACAGGAGTTGCGAGAGAAGCATAGACCTGCTGTGTTAGAGATTATTGAGGAAAGATCTAAAAAGGGTAGAGTCTGGAAGGATTCGAAAGGACTTGCATCTAAACTGTACAGTTTTAAGCATGATCGCGGGTCAGGGGGGGAACAAAAGAAAACTTGTGAAGAATCATCTAATCTAGATGATTTGCTGACTGGCCCAGCTGATCCAGAGGCAAATTCTCTTCCAGATCTTCAAGAACAGGTATTTTTCTGTTTCCACCTCTGCACTTAGGTGCTGACTTCTGAAGAGCATGGAAGTGATCTTAAAATATCTGATGGCAATCTTATTCTGTCTTAATAATCTTTTGGGAAGTCGGGGTCAAGAGCGTAAATGTCATTCACCCAGATTTTCACTTTGGAATTGATCTTATATCATACAAGGCCTATGTACGCTACATGAGCTCATAGAGTTTTACATCCCATGAATCCTTCAAGTTGATGCATTGTTTCATCGACACTAAAAGTGAATCCATTCAGTAATATTCATAAGCACTTTTTGTACTTGATGATTCCACCGCCATACAGATACCAACTGTCATATGGCAGACTATTAAGACATGATACATCACTTATGTGGTCATATCCCTCTTACTGTTAGTGTAGTTATCCATCTCTAAATTGGTTGCACTACACAACAGTTTCCCTGAGACTTCTGAATTTAACAATGATCTCATGCATTCCATGGTTTAATATGCCTGAAAGATATTTTCGACTAACTCCCGCAGAAGTTAATTCAAGGTGATGTAATCCTGTTCCTAGTAATTATTCAAAGAGTGCATGATTCATTTACAACTCATTTTAAAGTTCAACCATTAACAGCTTTTGTGCAGGTGGTTTGGATGAAGGTGGAGTTATGCAGGTTACTTGAGGAGAAAAGATCTGCCATTCTCAGGTTGGTACTTTTGGTGTTCTCTTGCTTCAGAAAGTTTAGGGAGCTGGGTTTTCCCTATAGCCCACGTTTGGATTACACAGTTTGAGTGACTGCTTTTTTCAGAACATACACACACCCTTGAACTCTCATCTAATCCTAGATATTGTTTTTCATATATTTCCTTAACACTTTTACCTGTGTCCACTTTTAAGATAGTTTCTCCTTCAAGTTCAAAATTATTTCGCGAAGAAAGTATGTTGCAGCATAGGTATTCTTTAGAAAGTACAAAGCCAGTTTCTTTTCTGCCTTCTCCTTCATTCAGTGAAATCACCCTTCCTTTTCAATTCTTTACTGTATCCATCAGTGTCTTAAAGGCCTATCCATTTTATCAGCTACTGTTCAGATAAACAGGTTAACATAAGTCTACAGCAAGGCAAATAAACTTATTGTGTATTCTTTTTTTTTTTTTTATGAGAACTTATTGTGTATTCTTTTGTTTGTTTATGTGAGTTAGTTGCTTTTATTTTGCAGAGCTGAGGAGCTGGAGACAGCACTAATGGAGATGGTCAAAGAAGATAACCGACGGCAACTGAGTGCAAAGGTACATCTTAAGCAAATATATGTGCACTGATAGTAAAATACACAAAGCACTTCTCTTAATGACTCGTATTTGAAATTCCTATTGCTACTTTATTGGATTTTCCGAATAGATGCAAAGATTTATATAGTTTGAACATGCTGATTAAATTTGTGTATTTCAAGTAAATGTCTCATTAAAATTTTGCAAGAGGTATTTGAAGAGTTTGCCTTACAAGGCTGCTTACATTGACTGGAATTTGATATATGTGGGAAGCTGTTTTTCAGATGTTGTCCTGATTCACATGTCATACTCCCATCCTAGATAGTTGAGTGATTTTATAAATTTGGTAGATCAGACTTTATTAAATGCAATTCCTCTTCTTGATACAGAACACATGTATCATCTTAAGTTTATTCTTTGTGAAGAAGCTTTCCTTCTAATGCTCAATTTCGTGGCTGACTCGACTATCTAGAATGATATTTTCACTCTTTTTTTGTGATCCCCAAGCAGCTGAACTGGATTGTGAATTCATTCTGCAGGTTGAGCTGTTGGAGCGAGAGATTGCTGAACTTCAGCAGGTCCTTGCTGATAAGAAAGAACAAGAAGGTGCAATGCTTCAGGTAAATATATCCTCTAGTACTATTCATTACACTGTCTTTTTTTTATGCTGCTTTGGAGTCTACACCAACCTTTGCATTATTTGCAGGTCCTGATGAGAGTAGAACAAGAACAGAGGATTGCTGAGGATGCGCGCCTAAATGCTGAGCGAGATTCAGCTGCCCAGAAACGTGCGCTGACTCTGCTTCAGGTCCTCTCTCTTTCTCTCTCTCTCTCTCTCTCTCTCTTTACATTCCTTGTATCAATGGAGTGAAATTCTAAACCCAAAAATGAATAATGGGTTCCATTGGAGGAATCCTGTCATTTTCTAGTTAATTAAAGATGGATGAAAATGTTGGTAAAATAGTTTGTACAGGACAGTCCCCAGATCTATTGCAGGACCTGGAGTCCAATAATCATGTAGCGGAACAGAAGAGCTATAATGTTGTATATCTTGTGAAGTCACAGTTTCAAATCAAACATATACCAGAAAACAAGTTAGTATTAGGCATACAATCTTCCTCTCATTCTTAGGCACTGCACTTTATGTCTTAGCAGGGTTGCAAGAACGAGCATCTACAGACGTTTATTGATTAGGGTTCGCTTGGTTGGTGATACATAACAATTTATGTGCTCCATTGTAAAGTGTCGAAAATTGCAGCATACACTAATATAACAATGTTACATCTACTAAATTGAGACTAATCATCACCTCATCAAGTTAATTGCTCACATAATAAATGCAGGCATGATTGGGCTTTTTCTCTGGATTCTGCTTCATAAACATAAAGTAGCGAGCCAGTGTAAGCCCACAATTATCAAAATGTTACACAATCAAATAAATATTGTCATCATGTGGTGACATTTTTATTAACAAGCGTCTTCCCATATTGCCTTTATTTAATTGTTGCATCTTGTTTGTAGTGCTGGTTATTTTGCCAAGTATACATTGCCTACTCTTTATGTTGATGGAAGTTCTTACTCAATCGAAGTTTGAAATTGTATTGGTCATCCTTGTCTATCGATTTTGTGCTTGCTCGTTCATCCCTTCATTCCCTTGAGTGATTGGCAATGGCACAGAGGGAAATGACCTTTTAATAAAATGAGATAACTAGAAGATGTACATAGGCTTGATGGTTGTTTTATCTTCTCTTTCACGTTGATGTGGTTTAAAAATCTCAAGTAAACATAGCATCAAGATTAACCCTCTACTCTGCACCATATTGATTCACAGATATAAAAAATGACTTGTGCAGGAAAAATATGAGAAGTCTATGGCTTCAATTGCTCAGATGGAGCAGAGGGTGGTTATGGCAGAATCAATGTTAGAGGCTACAATACAGTACAATTCTGGGCAAGCCAAAGCACTATCTTCACCACGGTATGCCATACATTTTTGTCTCATTTTGTCTGTAGTGAAGTTTTACTTTTCATGTAACAGTGATCTTAGACTGATTCTACAAAGCCGATAACGTACCCATAAAAGAAATGCTAGCCATACTTTTCGTAACAAACTGAGTCAATTGTCAGCAAAAGAACTATGAATAAAGCGTTCTAAATTACTCCTACCAAGACTATGAATGGTGAAGTTTTATTCTTCACGTTGCTCTGATCTTAGATTGATTCTGCAGAGCCGAGAATGTAGCTGTGAAAGAAATGCTAACAATCATCTTCTACTTTTCCTAACAGTACGAGTCAATTGTCAGAAAATACACTATGAAAAGCGCTCTAATTTGCACCTAGGAAGACTACGAACTACAACTTAATGAGATTGTCTGAGTTTTGGCCGAGCTTGTAAACTTCATAATGTAGTGCTGATTGATGGCTCCAATCAATAAATGCTCTTCTCCCTATATTATGACCTCCGCTCCGGGTTTTCTCCCCCAAAAAAATTAATAAAAGACATAAATATTAGGAAAGCTGTGTTAGAGTAATAAACTCAAAACCAGTCCTGGTGCCTCAACCATCAGATTAAGCTTTTGGTTGAGATGGTCACTTGACATGATAGTGGAGCCATAATGACCAAACGGTCACGTGTTTGAATCCCCACGCCTCCCTCTTCCGGCTTTTTGTGGCCTTTCGTATCTTGATTACACATGCAGTGAAGAGTGCCCCTTTACAGCATAGATGCCATTTAGAAAGATTCCCCCATTGCGTTGTGGTATATTTATCTTGATTACACATGCAGTGAAGAGTGCCCCTTTACAGCATAGATGCCATTTAGAAAGATTCCCCCATTGCGTTGTGGTATATTCATCTGAAGATATTTAAATATGATTTTAAGTGGGATCACGGGTATGATGGGAGGATTCTCCCAAGTGTCAAGAGAGGCTTTTATCACTATTTGAATTTCCTTTGGACAATGTAAGACGTGCATCTTGCATGCTTTCATTATCTTTGTATAATGTGGTTGTTCTGTGACTAGTATGAAGCATTTGCTGTGTGCCATGCGAAGTCCAATTCAGAAACACCAAAGTTTTCAGCACATACAAGTTTTTCATTCCTCCAACAACTAGAAATTGTGTGTGAAGCTGTTTCATATTGTCCATGGACAGTGACTATGTGTTCTATGTTGGCTTCTCCTGTAGGTCAGCACTTAACCAGAACTCTACAGTAGAAACACCTAGAAGAAGGACCGGTCTATTTAGCCTTAATTGGCGTGACAAAAACAAGGTTAGTTTCTTCTTATGCCCACTTGAGAGGTGCTGTATATACACTTGGAGGTAGTCACCAGCATGTCAACAAAGTTCTCGGACATGCCATTCAAATGCAAATTGCGGAGCCATAATGTTACTTTGCAATTTGGACAGCCAGTTGGGCAAGTTCTACGGTGCTGAAGCTGTGCCAAGTGGCATTAGGGAAAGAGAGAATTCCTGAGTGGATGGAATATAACTACTCAGCATGCCACTTGGTACAGTTTGCATGAAAATAGATTTTTTCAACTAGTTGCCTGGCACACATTACCAATCTCTGTACTCCACTTTGTTGGTTGCTGTTCTAAGAATTTGCAGCTTGTAATATCCATGCAATCTAAAATATTACCACATTTTGAAATTACATGACAGGGTGATGGCAATGTCCAGTAATGAGGTGAAGCATCCAATCTACTTGCTGCAGTTATTGCAGCAACCATTCCAAGTAGGTCAGTCTCTAATTTGGGGACGGCCTGGGCACCAAGCATTGCCAGGGATAGAGCGTTGGGCGCCCAAGAACTCATGTTTCGTATCAGGCATTTCGGAAAATCTGATTATCATGATTCACGATGGAGAAACCATGTATTAATACCAATCTCGATTGAAGTAGGTAGCAACTCTGATCTTCACTTGCTTCATCATCCATTGAGGGAATTCTTTTGTTAGCTTACTGTAATCAACTCTGTTCAAAGTTCATTGCACAGAAACTATTTCCGTAGTTATGAACATTAGTACACAGACGTCAGTGGAATGTTCATGGAAGCACTTGCATTTACTGTAACCATTCTTTGCCTTGTGCTTCTTATCGAAACCGGTTGCTGCAGCTCGTGTGCAGGCCAACAGGAGGGGTTTGCTAATTTACGGCTAGAATGTCCTTTTGGTATTATGTACTTTAACAAGCCTTGAGTGGCTACTTCTGATTTGTAGTTACAGAGACATGAGAGAGGCAACTTCCCTCTGCCTATGTAATCCGTTCTTAATATAGTTAAGGGTCCTGAACCCCATCTTTTACTCACCCCCACCCCCCCCCCCCCCCCCCCCCCCCCCCCCCCCCCCCCCCCCCCCCCCCATTCATTTACACTACAAAAAGGAAGTTCTAGTGGCATGACATCTATATATCAAGGTTTTGAAAACCGGACCGGCCATCGAACTGGAACTGGAAAAAGTGAAGGTTCAGAAAACCGAGGTCTAACCAGGTATATATGATTAATAATGAAAAAAAATAAATTATATGTACATTATGATGTGCTAAATTATAAATTTTTCTTGTAATACAAAAATTTAGATAGATAATGGTGGTAAATTAATTTAATAAACACTAAATACATGTTATTAGAATTTTTTAGGAAAAAAAGAAAATTTAAGCAGTTGACTCGATAAAACCGGATCAGGTTCGAAAGGTTCGACCAAAATCGGGAAAACCGTCCAGTCAAACCTTATTCACAGTAAATCACATTTTTAAGGTTCTTGAAAACTGGATGGACCATCGGTTCTCGGTTACCCGGTCGAACCTTCCGGCCGGTCCAATTTTCACAACATTGCTATATATACCGGTGTTTCAGAATTTTGGTAGTGACACATGTTAATTTTTAAGAGAAAGATGAGTTGTTAATGTTACGTGGCAGCTTAAAATGTTAGAGCTAAGGATTCATCAGAATTGATTACATGACCTTAGGCATAATTGATTTGGAAAGAATTTTGTGATTTGGCGCTGTTAGTGCTATATATCAGAATATCAAATAGTTAATTGTAATTAGTATAGGATCCCATTTCCTTTTATATGTTATGTATCCATGTATAAAGCTATTGACTTGAAGCTAATGAAACCATCACAAAAATTCCCAAATCGTGATCTTCTTTCGGAATGCCTTTTTGGTACCTGTGTTGCCTTAATTTTCACAATTCATACCGGTGTTTCAATTTGATCACATTTCGTCCCTCAATTAAATCCGATTTGCCTAATTTGCTTATTTTGACTGTTTTACCCCTGAAATCAATGACGCGCCAGTTTATTCACCCGGGTTCTTCGCCTAACCGCCCCGAAACCCGGTGGATACCCAAAGCCTAACCGAAACCTGACCCGAACTGGAAAATCTTTATTATTTTCCTTTTTCTTTTATTTTATTATTTTTTTCAAAAAAATTAATTGTAAAAATAGATATTTCTTTTAGTTCTACTAATCTG
The DNA here is from genome assembly GCA_028386065.3 of Turnera subulata. Taxonomy (NCBI): domain Eukaryota; kingdom Viridiplantae; phylum Streptophyta; class Magnoliopsida; order Malpighiales; family Passifloraceae; genus Turnera; species Turnera subulata. The sequence continues at coordinate 45,003 of JAKUCV010006774.1, read as the reverse complement.
CATTCTATTTTTAATTCTAAAAATAGATATTTGGGCTATCGGGGGGAAGGTGTTTGGGTCAGTTTTTGGATAAAGGTTTTTGGCAGCTTGGTATCCATCCAGAAGATCGTCCAAAAACAGCCTTCTGTATTCCAGATGCTCAGTATCAGTGGACGGTCATGCCATTTGGTTTGAAAGTAGCCCCATCTCTTTTTCAGAAAGCAATGACAAGAATATTTGCACCAATACTCCACAGTACTTTGGTGTATATTGATGATATCCTTCTCTTTTCAAAAGATGAGGAATCCCACCGAGCATTATTAGAAGACTTTCAAGCTATTGTCCAAAAATATGGCATCATGCTGTCGGAAAAGAAAAGCTTTATTGGCCAACCTCAAGTAGATTTTCTTGGCATGAAAATCTCATCAGGTCACTACAGTCGAGGACCGCATATTGCACAGGAATTGCTCACCTTTCCAGATGAACACCTGTCCCCTAAAGAAGTCCAGCAGTTTCTCGGCATTTTCAATTATCTTCGCAACTTTATCCCAAAAGTCGTCACCCACACTTCAGCCTTATCAAAAATACTGAAAAAGACACCTCCACCATGGAGTCAAGAACAGACAACAGCTGTCCAACAGTTGAAACGAATAGCCCAGAATCCTCCACCCTTGAAGATTCCTTTTGTGGGCCTACGCATCCTCCAGACCGATGCTAGTGACCATTATTGGGGTGTTGTTCTCCTAGAAGAAATTGATAACGTGAAACATCTTTGTGGACATGCTAGTGGACAATTCAAAGACTCTGAAAAGCATTACCACACCATTTACAAGGAGATTTTAGCAGTCAAAAATGGGATCAAGAAATTTGAATTCCATTTGATTGGACATCACTTCAAGGTACAGATGGATAACTCCTCCTTTCTAAAGATTTTAGATTTCAAGAACAAGTCCCTTCTAGAGAAACAATTATTACGCTGGAAGGACTGGTTTGCAAAATATGACTTTTATGTGGAGCATATAAAAGGCCAACACAATGTTCTTGTAGATCTACTCTCCAGGCCAAAGACCATCTCCATCATCCAAACTCCTCCGACTCCCCAAGTAGTTCCTTTTATTTACATGGCCACTCCTGTTCAAAACACATCTCCTCCTGAAAATGAGGTTCAAAATATCATGAATCTTTCAGCCACTGAACCTGTCATACCACCCATCCTTCGAAGACCTAATACCATATATAGTATCTAGACTTATGCTAGGAATCATCTTTTTCACTTCAAAACTCTGGTTCATGAAGCACTTGGTGACATCTCTCTTGTCCTAGGTCTTTCCCGTTACCTGATCGATACTCCCTATCATAACATTCCAAGCCTAGGCACCACACCATGACCTATATCTTTGTATTATTATCTTTGGTGTCTCACCACTCTGTATTATACTCTCATCCATATTCCTGTACATCCGGTACTACGACACCTCCTGAATAGGAATGCCCACACTTCCAAGTGTTGGTACTTCCTCCAAACTTTTGCTCCTCTCTCTTGGTGGAGAAGAGAGCATGCTCGAATTCAAACCACTCACCCATCTGCACAAAGGGAGACTATTGCTGCTTATGTGGTAGAAACATCGACCATATGTTCAGTATAACTCCTCCATTGCTCCTCGACCAGTTGTTCGCATATGGAAGACCATTGAAGGAACTATTGCTGATGTACCCCGCCTAGCCAGTGAGGCTAGAAGCTTTCTCTGTAGTCTCAATGGATTCACAATTCCCGGAAACACCAACATAACCTCAACCTCTTTGTTTTCTACCCCTACTAGACCTGTTACAGGCCACACAATTGATATTCCTCCGGCAGTTCCCATTGAACTTCGAAATTGGGCACAATGGCTTTGTCATCATCCTTCTGTCTCACCAACTCCATCTACTGTTTCGAGGTCCACACAAACTGATGAGGATCCAATCGCAAACTTTGACTTGGCATTTTATAAGTTATCCCGAGACCCTGACTCAGACAGTGACCATGATTGTGACATGACGGACATGTATTATGATTGCAATTCGGAGGAGCTAATCAGGAAATAAAGTATTAAAGTGTGCTGTATTATTAAAATGTAATGAGTGTGCTGTAATAAGTGGGAGGATGAGTCATCACCCACTTCTGTTTATCTTTTGTCTTTTATGTTGTATTATTAAAGTGTGTTGTAAATGAAATGAGGAGTCATCATCATCCATCATTCTTTTTCGTGTTTTTCTAAATACTCCTGTCTATATAAGGGAGCCTTGTAAACATTGGAAGGCATCAGAACTCCTATCAATAAAAATCCTGTGTTTTATACATCATGTCTCTCTAGATCTCTCTCTCTTCTCTGAAATTCTTTAGGACAATAGTCCTATTACTCTCTTCTTCTTCTTCTATCCTGATGTTACGGTCTCCATAGCTGTATAAAATCGCAAAAGGGGTCTGATTGCCACATTAGAGTGGATCCTTCTTTACTCACCATGAGCGGTTTCATATAGCCTTGGAGCTCCCGGCCTCTGTGGTAGCAAAGCCCTTTGGATATTTGGAAATGGATATATGGTATATCGGCTGGAAACTCATACCTAGCTAATCCCCACCTGGTTGGGTAGGCTGAGCTTGTGCACAACGCCACGTACCACATATCCGTTACCTTGTCCGGTAGTCTCTTTTGAACTCGGGGATAGTACCAGAGTTCTTAAAGAGGGAGTAAGAAATACTATTGTTCCTTAAGAAGAGTAAGAGAAGAACCTTTAACAACTATAAGTAACATCCAGGAGACTCATAATCCCATACCTCAAACACTTACCTCATTCTCTCCTATTTCTCTTCCTGAATCAGTCAGACGAACCCATTCTCACAAAATAGATCACTTAGTAGAAATTACACATGTTCCAGAAGAAGTCAAGATTGAGGATTCAACTCTTCCTTTTGTTAATCCTTATACAGTCTTTAAAAAAGGCTCCATCTCGAGCTATAAAGACTTTGATTTCTTCTCGACGTCCTGCTGTCAAAGAATACATCCAGTCCTCCAAGATGAATCACTGTGTCTTAAAGGCAACCTCTGCTGAGCAGTATGTTACTTTGGAAATCCCTTCTTCCTTTATCTCTCAATGGATAAAATAGGGACACTCTCATCCCCATCTTGGAGCAATCAGACTTGTTCTCTCCTATCATGGAAGACAAGGTCTACTAGTTACAGCGAGGCTTTCGTTGTTGGATACACGATACCTGAATTATGAGCATGCTGTGATCGGAACAGTACTGACTACTTTAAATTCCGGAAGTATTGTGCTCACCTTCTTCCCGAATTTCAATATGTCTTTACTGGATGGAAACCTACCACGAGCCCTGAAGATTCAGCTTAAACTATATGGTGCTGAATAAACTTCTTCCTCCATAGCTGCAACCCTGCATCATCAGATAGTATATCATCTGTAAGACCATCCTATCAACCTCAATTTTCTAGGAGTTTCGACAGATCCCTTGTTTATCTATGCTGATACTGAATTTGTCCCTACTATTGTCCAACCACCACGGCAGCTTCCTCGAGAAGAATTGGAAAAGTTAATCCCACGGGAATGGCTTACTAATTATGAAAAGCTACAACGAAATGAACAACCGGTGCAATTTCTTGAGCATTCCTTCCAGAAGCAGATAGATGGAACTGTGAAAATGACTTATGGAAAATCTGAGTCATCGTCTTCCTTCTCTTCCTTCTATCATTCTTGTATGATCATTCCAATTCCCACTCCTAAAGAAAAGAAAATTCCAGTGGCATATTTTCACCCTGATGGATCACACGTCTATGCATCCCATGTCAATGGCCACTTTGTCTGGGATATAGACCCGACCATATGTGAACCAAGTTGCAATTGTGATGAGTTATCTGATTTGGACTTGGAAGCAGTTCCCCCAGTTACTCCGAAGCCCAAGAGACGTTATCCTACCTCTTGTCGCCAATTGAGGCACAAACGACCTGGACCAGATGATCCTGATGCTCCTTGGATCGGTCCCTGTCAACTCAGTCCTCCACCACCTCTCCTAGTCTATGCAAAAGCATTAGACTTATTGGCCCGAGAAGGTTATTCTTCCTGTACACTTGAGGCAAAACCAAAAAAGGAAACATCACTTCTACTTCAGACTTGTATGATGTTTTCTGAAGCAGACTTTCCTCCCCTCATTCCATCCACAGATCCATCCACCAAAATCTCAGCTAGACCTTTTGTGAATCCCCCACAGACAGTCCAACCTGATGGACATTGACCTTCCCTTTCTCAGGTTTAACAAGTCCTTAACTAGCAATCTCAAGCCTCTAAGGCTCATCATAATCAGTCCAAAGAAATTTTTGTGAAACTCTCGCAGGTGGTTCAGATCACGTCTCGCACAGAGCAAAAAGTTGATGTCATTGTAGCAGATCTGCTGGCTATAGAAAAACAACTCAATTCAAAGATTCTAACCCTTGAAGCAGAACTCAAAGAAATCAATCGCACCAGAAGATTGATTCATGATCCAGAACGAAGTCGCAAGGATGCTGAATTGAAACGACTCCGTGAAGATCTTGATGATTTTGTTAAGATTCGCCAAAGAGAAGTTGAGCAAACTCAACAACGGGAGATTGAACGGTAAAAAAGAAAACAGTCATCACCTATCCAACCCTCGACTTTATCTTTGTTCACGCCTCCACAATATCAATCTCAACCGACACCTTCCCAATTCCCTTTCTTTGATCCATTACAACCCCAACAACCCCATGTACCTCCTTTTCTTCCATTAGTTTTTGGCACAGTTCCTCCATCCCACACTACAACTTTTGGGGTTAAAACCTCATCAAGGATTCATTCCTCCTCGGAAAGTTCTGAAAAGCACAGCTCAGAAACCATTTCTTCTAAGCAAGCAGGAAAAGGGCATATGTCACAATATGTTATTTCTGCTGCAACATCACCCATGCCAGAACCTATACCAGAATAGGAATCTCAATCCTCTGAAGATTCAGAAGAAGTTTCTGAAGTTTGGTCCTCTGAAGATGAACAGACTGATATTACTCAACTTTGTATGGCCACAGCAGCTACATCCTCTACTCAACCTCATGTTGAGGAAGTCCCAGATGATCTTCCGGGATATGGTCAAGCTCAAGATACGGCTCAGTCTTCTCAAGGCCACACTCAGACTCCTACAGATACTCCAATGGCTGATCCATTTGATCTACTTGCTAAGCCAGCGTCGGGACCCTGGTTTACTATTGACGACATTCCACCATCAAAATGGCAATCCCAATTTACTGAATTTTGGGCATGGATTGAAAGCTAGCGAACAGTCCCAGGACAGTCTCTTTATCTTATCCTAAAGGAATTCACTTCTAGGTTCATTGGCACATTATGGGAATGGTTCAATAAAATGCAAGATTCGTCGAAGGCAAATTTTCACACTGCCAAGAATACTGACGAAGTCATTTCATACTTCTACTACTCATTCTTTGGAGATGTAATAAAACTCAAGAATCGCCAAGAATCTGAATTCTACCAGATGAAGTGTTGTTCCATGAAGAAGAAGGATCTTGATTTCCATTACCAAAGAATGCTGAAGTACTATTGGAGATTGGTAACAGATGACAAGTCCGTGAATACATTGAATCAGACGTATCTTACTTCATTGCGAGATGAGCTCCAACCTCCAGTTCGAAGAGCAATCACCATACAAAGAATTGATGTTGCCCAAACAACGATTGGAGTACTTCTTCAGTTGGTACTCGAGTCCGTTGAAATACTCTGTGAAAATCAGGAATACTTTTCTAAATTCCTGACCATGAAGATACCTTGCAAAAATCCCAGCCTGAAGATTAAATGCAAAGATACACAATGCTCCTGAAAGAAACAATCACATCGATTTCTCAAAAGGCAGTTCAAAGGAAAGTTCAGAAAAATGGAAGCCTTTTCAAAAAACCAAAGGTCGTCATAGGTTTTTCAAGAAGTCTCAAAAAGGGAAAAATACTGATCGTTGTCACATCTGTGGAAAGAAAGGACACTTTGCAAAAAACTGTCCAGTCAAGCCAGCCAAATCGGCAAAAATGATTCTGCAGATTGATCTCAATGATTCTGACGGGGATATTGAATCTCTTTACTCTGAGCAAGAAGAAATGAATAATGAAACCATCTTTGCACTTGCTGTCATAGATGATGAAGTTTCAGGCTCTGATTCCTCGTCATTTGAGGAAGATATTCCAATTTTTATGGCCCAACCCTCTCAGCCCACTCTGACCAGTCCATATGTCAATTTGTCAATCCTACCAGATAAGTATGAGAAGCCCATCTCAACTATTGGTTTTATGGATACAGGAGCCCAAAAGAGTATCATGAATCCAGAAATTCTACCAGCTCATTATTGGGTTAAACATGAGCAACATTTTTGGGCTGCAAATGGAAAGGTCTTTACAACCCATCTGATCACAAAGCGAAACATAGGAATCCAGTTCTTTCCTGGCTGTGTTGTCCGGGTAAAAATTCTTGGATCACATCTTCCAGATCGTGATATAGTGGTTGGTTTTGATTTCTATCAAAAGGCCAGGTCTCTTCAGATTTTTCCAAATGGACTCAAGTATAAAAGTTTTTTTAAGCCTTACACAGACATCATCAAGATCTATTCGTTGGCCCAAGTACTAGCATCTTTTGAAACGGTTCGTGATTTACTTCTCAAGACTTGTGCAGACTCTCACACAGATTTCAATCATCCTTTTCCTTTATGGAAAAATAAGGAGTTTTCATCTCCTTACCCTTCAAGAAGAGTGAAGACGTTAATCCAACAAAAGCCAGTCATCCTGGTATGACTCCTTCTGATTTGGCACTTGCAAGGGAAGAATGCAATCAACTACTCTCATTAAAGCTGATTGAACCTACAAAATCTGAGTGGGCATGCCAAGCATTTTATGTGGAAAAGCGCACAGAAAATTTACGTGGGAAGAAGGCTTGTTATTAACTATAAGCCACTCAATCATTTCCTATGAGATGATAAGTTTCCCATTCCGAAAATTGAAAATTTGTTTGTCCATCTTAAAAAAGCTTTCATCTTCTCCAAGTTTGATCTCAAAGCAGGTTTTTGGCAGCTTGGTATCCATCCAGAAGATCGTCCAAAAACAGCCTTCTGTGGTAGCGGAGCCCTCTGGATATTTGGAAATGGATATATGGTATATCGGCTGGAAACTCATACCTAGCTAATCCCCACCTGGTTGGGTAGGTTGAGCTTGTGCACAACGCCACGTACCACATATTGGTTACCTTGTCCGGTAATCTCTTTTTAACTCGGGGATAGTACCAGAGTTCTTAAAGAGGGAGTAAGAAATACTATTGTTCCTTAAGAAGAGTAAGAGAAGAACCTTTAACAACTATGAGTAACATCCAGGAGACTCATAATCCCATACCTCAAACACTTACCTCATTCTCCCCTATTTCTCCTCCTGAATCAGTCAGACGAACCCATTCTCATAAAATAGATCACTTAGTAGAAATTACTCATATTCCAGAAGAAGTCAAGATTGAGGATTCAACTCTTCCTTTAGTTAATCCTTATACAGTCTTTAAAAAAGGCTCCATCTCTCGAGCTATAAAGACTTTGATTTCTTCTTGACGTCCTGCTGTCAAAGAATACATCCAGTCCTCGAAGATGAATCACTGTGTCTTGAAGTCAAACTCTGCTGAGCAGTATGTTACTTTGGAAATCCCTTCTTCCTTTATCTCTCAACGGATAAAATAGAGATACTCTCATCTCCATCTTGGAGCAATCAGACTTGTTCTCTCCTATCATGGAAGACAAGGTCTACCAGTTATAGCGAGGCTTTCATTATTGGATACACGATATCTGAATTATGAGCATGCTGTGATCGGAACAGTACTGACTACTTTAAATTCCAGAGGTATTGTGCTCACCTTCTTCCCGAATTTCAATATGTCTTTACTGGATGAAAACCTACCACGAGCACTGAAGATTCAGCTTAAACTATATGGTGCTGAACAAACTTCTTCCTCCATAGCTGCAACCCTACATCATCAGATAGTATATCGTCTGGAAGACCATGCTATCAACCTCAGTTTTTCAGAAGTTTCGACAGATCCCTTGTTTATCTATGCTGATACTGAATCTGTCTCTGCTATTGTCCAACCACCACAATAGCTTCCTAGAGAAGAATTGGAAAAGTTAATCCGAAGGGAATGGCTTACTAATTATGAAAAGCTACAACGAAATGAACAACCGGTGCAATTTCTTGAGCCTTCGTTCCAGAAGCAGATAGATGGAACTGTGAAAATGACTTATGGAAAATCTGAGTCATCGTCTTCCTTCTCTTCCTTCTATCATTCCTGTATGATCATTCCAATTCCCACTCCTAAAGAAAAGAAAATTCCAGTGGCATATTTTCACCCTGATGGATCACACGTCTATGCATCCCATGTCAATGGCCACTTTGTCTGGGATATAGACCCGACCATGTGTGAACCAGGTTGCAATTGCGTTGAGTTATCTGATTTGGACTTGGAAGCAGTTCCCCCAGTTACTCCGAAGCCCAAGAGACGTTATCCTACCTCTTGTCGCAAATTGAGGCACAAACGACCTGGACCAGATGATCCTGAAGCTCCATGGATCTGTCCCTGTCAACTCAGCCCTCCACCACTGCTCCCAGTCTATGTAAAAGCATTAGACTTGTTGGCCCGAGAAGGTTATTCTTTCTGTACACTTGAGGCAAAACCAAAAAAGGAACCGTCACTTCCACTTCAGACTTGTATGATGCTTTCTGAAGCAGACTTTCCTCCCCTCATTCCATCCACAGATCCATCCATCAAAATCTCAGCTAGACCTTTTGTGACTCCCCCACAGACAGTCCAACCTGATGGACATCGACCTTCCCTTTCTCAGGTTGAACAAGTCCTTAACTAGCAATCTCAAGCCTCTAAGGCTCATCATCATCAGTCCAAAGAAATTTCTGAGAAACTCTCTCAGGTGGTTCAGATCACGTCTCGCACAGAGCAAAAAGTTGATGTCATTGTAGCAGATCTGTTGGCTACAGAAAAACAACTCAATTCAAAGATTCTAACCCTTGAAGCAGAACTCAAAGAAATCAATCGCACCAGAAGATTGATTCATGATCCAGAACGAAGTCGCAAGGATGCTGAATTGAAACGACTCTGTGAAGATCTTGATGATTTTGTTAAGATTCGCCAAAGAGAAGTTGAGCGAGCTCAACAACGGGAGATTGAACGGTAAAAAAGAAAACAGTCATCACCTATCCAACCCTCGCCTTTATCTTTGTTCACGCCTCCACAATATCAATCTCAACCGACACCTTCCCAATTCCCTTTCTTTGATCCATTACAACCCCAACAACCCCATGTACCTCCTTTTCTTCCATTAGTTTTTGGAACAGTTCCTCCATCCCACACTACAACTTTTGGGGTTGAAACCTCATCAAGGATTCATTCCTCCTCGGAAAGTTCTGAAAAACACAGCTCAAAAACCATTTCTTCTAAGCAAGCAGGAAAAGGGCATATGTCATAATATGTTATTTCTGCTGCAACATCACCCATGCCAGAACCTATACCAGAACAAGAATCTCAATCCTCTGAAGATTCAGAAGAAGTTTCTGAAGTTTGGTCCTCTGAAGATGAACAGACTGATATTACTCAACTTTGTATGGCCACAGCAGCTACATCCTCTACTCAACCTCATGTTGAGGAAGTCCCAGATGATCTTCCGAGATATGGTCAAGCTCAAGATACGGCTCAGTCTTCTCAAGGCCACACTCAGACTCCTATAGATACTCCAATGGCTGATCCATTTGATCTACCTCCTAAGCCAGCGGCGGGACCCTGGTTTACTATTGACGACATTCCACCATCAAAATGGCAATCCCGATTTACTGAATTTCGGGCATGGATTGAAAGCTAGCGAACAGTCACAGGACAGTCTCTTTATCTTATCCTGAAGGAATTCACTTCTAGATTCATTGGCACATTATGGGAATGGTTCAATAAAATGCAAGATTTGTCGAAGGCAAATTTTCACACTGCCAAGAATACTGACGAAGTCATTTCATACTTCTACTACTCATTCCTTGGAGATACAACAAAATTGAAGAATTGCCAAGAATCTGAATTCTACCAGATGAAGTGTTGTTCTATGAAGAAGAAGGATCTTGATTTCCATTACCAAAGAATGCTGAAGTACTATTGGAGATTGGTAACAGAAGACATGTCCGTGAATATATTGAATCAGACGTATCTTACTTCATTGCCAGATGAGCTCCAACCTCTAGTTCGTAGAGCAATCACCACACAAAGAATTGATGTTGCCCAAACAACGATTGGAGTACTTCATCAGTTGGTACTCGAGTTCGTTGAAACACTCTGTGAAAATCAAGAATACTTTTCTAAATTCCTGACCATGAAGATACCTTGCAAAAATCCCAGCCTGAAGATTAAATGCAAAGATACACAATGCTCCTGTAAGAAACAATCACATCGATTTCCCAAAAGGCAGTTCAAAGAAAAGTTCAGAAAATGGAAACCTTTTCGATAAACCAAAGGCCGTCAAAGGTTTTTCAAGAAGAGGTCTCGAAAAGGGAAAAATACTGATCGTTGTTATATCTGTGGAAAGAAAGGACAATTTGCAAAAAACTGTCCTGTCAAGCCAGCTAAATCGGCAAAAATGATTCTGCAGATTGATCTCAATGATTCTGACGGGGATATTGAATCTCTTTACTCTGAGCAAGAAGAAATGAATCATGAAACCATCTTTGCACTTGCTGTCACAGATGATGAAGTTTCAGGCTCTGATTCCTCGTCATTTGAGGTAGATATTCCAACTTTTATGGCCCAACCCTCTTAGCCACTCTGACCAGTCCACATGTCAGTTTGTCCATCCTACTAGATAAGTATGAGAAGCCCATCTCAACTATTGGTTTTATGGATACAGGAGCCCAAAAGAGTATCATGGATCCAGAAATTCTACCAGCTCATTATTGGGTTAAGCATGAGCAATAATTTCGGGCTGCAAATGTAAAGGTCTTTACAACCCATCTGATCACAAAGCGAAACATAGGAATCCAGTTCTTTTCTGGCTGTGTTGTCTGGGTAAAAATTCTTGGATCACATCTTCCAGATCGTGATATAGTGGTTGGTTTTGATTTCTATCAAAAGGCCAAGTCTCTTCAGATTTTGCCAAATGGACTCAAGTATAAAAAATTTTTTAAGCCTTACACAGACATCATCAAGATCTATTCGTTGGCCCAAGTACCAGCATCTTTTGAAACGGTTCGTGATTTACTTCTCAAGACTTGTGCAGACTCTCATGCAGATTTCAATCATCCTTTTCCTTTATGGAAAAACAAGGATTTTTTCATCTCCTTACCCTTCAAGAAGAATGAAGACGTTAATCCAACAAAAGCCAGTCATCCTGGTATGACTCCTTCTGATTTGGCACTTGCAAGGGAAGAATGCAATCAACTGCTCTCATTAAAGCTGATTGAACCTACAAAATCTGAGTGGGCATGCCAAGCTTTCTATGTGGAAAAGCGCACAGAAAATTTACGTGGGAAGAAGAGGCTTGTTATTGACTATAAGCCACTCAATCATTTCCTACGAGATGATAAGTTTCCCATTCCGAAAATTGAAAATTTGTTTGTCCATCTTAAAGAAGCCTTCATCTTCTCCAAGTTTGATCTCAAAGCAGGTTTTTGGCAGCTTGGTATCCATCCAGAAGATCGTCCAAAAATAGCCTTTTGTATTCCAGATGCTCAGTATCAATGGACGGTCATGTCATCGATTTGAAAGTAGCCCCATCTCTTTCTCAGAAAGCAATGACAAGAATATTTGCGCCAATACTCCACAGTACTTTGGTGTATATTGATGATATCTTTCTCTTTTCAAAAAATGAGGAATTCCACCGAGCATTATTAGAAGACTTTCAAGCTATTGTCCAAAAATATGGCATCATGCTGTCGAAAAAAAAAGCTTTATTGGACAACCTCAAGTAGATTTTCTTGGCATGAAAATCTCATCAGGTCACTACAGTCCAAGACTGCATATTGCACAGGAATTGCTCACCTTTCCAGATGAACACCTGCCCCCTAAAGAAGTCCAGCAGTTTCTTGGCTTTGTCAATTATCTTTGTAACTTTATCCCAAAAGTCGCCACCCACACTTCAGCCTTATCAAAAATGCTGAAAAACACACCTCCACCATGGAGTCAAGAACAGACAACAGCTGTCCAATAGTTGAAACGAATAGCCCAGAATCCTCCACCCTTGAAGATTCCTTCTGTGGGCCTACGCATCCTCCAGACCGATGCTAGTGACCATTATTAGGGTGCTGTTCTCCTAGAAGAAATTAATAACGTGAAACATCTTTGTGGACATGCTAGTGGACAATTCAAAGACTCTGAAAAGCATTACCACACCATTTACAAGGAGATTTTAGCAGTAAAAAATGGGATCATGAAATTTGAATTCCATTTGATTGGACATCACTTCAAGGTACGGATGGATAACTCCTCCTTTCCAAAGATTTTAGATTTCAAGAACAAGTCCCTTCCAGAGAAACAATTATTGCGCTGGAAGGACTGGTTCGCAAAATATGACTTCCATGTGGAACATATAAAAGTCCAACACAATGTTCTTCTGATGCCCTCCAATGTTTACAAGGCTCCCTTATATAGACAGGAGCATTTAGAAAAAGACGAAAAAGGATGATGGATGATGATGACTCATCATTCCATTTACAACATACTTTAATAATATAACATAAAAGACAAAAGACAAACAGAAGTGGGTGATGACTCATCCTCCCACTTATTACAGCACACTTTAATACTTTATTTCCTGATTAGCTCCTCCGAATTGCAATCATGATACATGTCCGTCATGTCGCAATCATGGTCACTATCTGAGTCAGGGTCTCGGGATGAATTGTAAAATGCCGAGTCAAAGTTTGCGATTGGATCCTCATCAGTTTGTCTGGACCTCGAAACAGTAGATGGAGTGGGTGAGACAGAAGGATGATGACAAAGCCATTGTGCCCAATATTGAACTTCAATGGGAACTATGGGAGAAATATCAACTGTGTGGCCTGCAACAGTTCTAGCAGGGGTGGAAACCAAAGAGGTTGAGGTTATGTTGGTGTTTCCGGGGATAGTGAATACATTGAGACTACAGAGAAAGCTTCTAGCTGTTAGTGTAATATGCCCAAAAGCCAATCATTGGATGATTGTACATAGTCATGTAAATACATTAAGGTTATTCCAATAAATATGTTTATGAGATAAACGCTTGCACATATTTATAACCCCAGAATATTTTATATTCTTAAATGTCCCTAGTCGATTATTATTATTATCGATGGGTTGTAATAATAAATTAAGACTAGCGTATGTTGAGAATTATATGAGATATGAATTCTACATACGGGTACAAGTTAGAGAACTTGTGGTCTGGACTGACCCAACATAAGAACACTACATGGAACGTTATATGATTATCATTAGTGGTTCTTATATGTATTGTCCTTTGACCTGAGATCATCAAGGTTCCCAACATGTTAGTCATATACTTCGATATTACTCTTGGCTATTCGTAACTGAGTAGACCTTAGTGTAATCATTGGGTATATGATAAGTGTGTAGTGGGTTTTGTATGATCAAGATGGAATTCGTCCAATCCATATAATGGGTATATTATCAGTTGGGCCTCTTGATAGAGTTGAACTGTAAATGCATGGCCATGCTCGGATTATGTGATATGGTGACATCATTAGTATCCGTTTTACACAGTTAACTCGGGGATCAAGAAACTTAGATTAAACATATACGAGATTGACTTATTCCATGTCTCGTGTTTAATCTTGATAATGTGACGAAAGGACGATGACATGCTTCCGAGGCATATTGAATCAGTACTGATCTTGTCGTTTGGGTAGCAATGATGTGTTGCTAGACACCGCTCATTGTTTATAATTGTAAAATGAGATTTTACAATTATTGCCAAACGTTACAAGTGCCTACAGGGTCACACACTTAGAACTGTTGATTCGAGCTGGTGGTTGAACCATGGTTGGACCGTGGTTCGACCAGGTGGGTGGACCATGGTTGAACCTTGGTTGGACTATGGTTGGACCGGGTCGTTTTGGGCTGATTTGGTTCACTAATTATCAGAATTATTGAACCAAAATTATTGCCATATGATGTGTAATCCCATTAATGCTTAGTGGAGCATCCATTAATGCTTAGTGGAGCATTAAGACATAGTGGAGACATGATTAGACTTAAAGTATAATCATGATGGTTAATGCATGATGATGTTGGCCATTGTCTCATTAATCTATGCATTAATTGTGTGTATAAATAGGGCTTGATAATCAGATTATCAACACACACAACATTCACACACAATTTAGATTACACACTTCATTCTTTGAGAAAGAAAGAAGCACATATAAACACTAGTTTCTAGCTCTCGAAAATTCTGCAGCTAGCACTGCGGTTCGGGAGTGCTCGGGTTAGTGATCGTGAGACGGTTGCTAGCAGTCATCAACGGTTCGTGTGGATACCGTAGAGGAGCCAGATTTCTTGTCGGGTTCTTGCTGATTCTACACTACAGTTGGGTGAAAGACCTCAACCAAGCAAGGTACGAAAAATTGTTATTCGGTTTAGTTAGCTTCACTTGGATCCTCCATGAGTACCGGGTCTTTCTGCTGCGTTTTGATTGTCAAGTTTGCATGCCCGGTTACTAACAGTGGTAGCGGAGCCTCTTGTGAAACGCTAAACCGAATTTGTTGTGCATATGTATGATATGCTCATATTGATATATATGATATGCTGTATGTGATGTAGCATGTTCATGATATGTTGAATTCGTTTTTGTATGTGTGATATATGTTGAGGTTTGTTTTTGTCAAAAGTGTTTGACAACAAGTACTTGATTGGTATGTGATATTAATCAAGGTGTTTTTTGCAGTAAGTCGAATGTGTTCGACAAGGAAAATCGATTGTCGGTTTTCGTATAGATCGATTGTCGTTCTAGTATGATTGTCGTCCTTTGTCAGGTGCAAGGTTGTGAATTAATACACTGTGCAAGTGAGTCCTGTCTAGGAGGCTGGGTTTTAAACGAACCTTTGTTCCTTCAGTCTTTCCTGGGGATTTATCTTGGAATGATAATTCTGTCTTAGGAGATCGCAACGCCATCTTTCCTGGGAATTATCGAATCAGTTCAATTCACTTCTTGTACAGGCACTATTCACCACAAGAAATTTTCTAGATCGAGGAGCTAGTCAATCTTTGATCATAAGTTAAACTTCGATGTTCTTGAACACTGCCAAGTAGATGGGAGAATCAGATTCTCACAACATCGATGTTCAATGTTAAACATCGATGTTCTTATGTATTTTTGGTTTCCAAATTTACAAAACATCAATATATGATTTATCAAGAACATGCAAATGATGTATAAGAATAATATGTTGATGTAAATATTAAGTTCCTCTTGTGTTGCCTTCCATGATAAACACTCATCATTGCTTAGATCAATACTTGGTAGGTTTTGCCAAAGCGAGGTGCCAATATTTATCTTAGCAAGGTGCGACGGGATAATTGTAATATCCGAACTGCTTGTTATGGGTTGAACTTAACTAGGTCATCTCAATAGGATTGAGGACTTAGAGGTAAGGAGTTGAGCTAAGTCTATGAGATAGACAAGAACAAGTGTTGTTCACTCAACTATCCAAGAGTTACATAAGATGTAATTGACAAGAGTTGTCTACCTAAATAACTATGATATAAGTGAACAGCCAAAGCTGACTTATCTTGTAGTGTAATATGGATCTTGGCTTACTTATAATTATCTTGATTTATGTAGTAGGAGCATCATTTAATAGAATTCCTTGTTAAATGATTTATGTATACATGACTCTTATTTGTGTGAGTTGATCAATGTTGTAGAGTTATCATGGCACAAAACACTAGTACACAATCACTGCGATCTGTCCTTGAGAAGGAAAAATTTAATGGGAATAACTTCCTTAAGTGGCATCGCAATTTGAGGATAGTCCTCAAACAAGAAAAGAAGTTGTATGTCCTTGAAGGGCCTGTTCCTAATGAACCGACGCCTACTGCTCCTAGGGCGGAAAGAGATGCTTACAAGAAGCATGTTGATGATGCAATGGATGTTGCATGTCTTATGCTTTTTATCATGGACTCTGAGCTTTAGAAGCAACATGAGAACTTGGATGCGTTCAATATGATCGAACATCTGAAAATGCTTTTTGAAGAGCAAGCAAGACATGAGAGGTATGAGACCTCTAAGGCATTGTTCCAATGCAAGATGGCTGAGTCATCACCGGTGAGACCTCATGTGCTCAAAATGATTGGATACATTGAGAGCCTTGAGGGTCTAGGTTTTCTTTTGCAAAAGGAGTTGGCTATTGATCTAGTTCTGCAATCGTTGCCGGATAGTTACAGCCAATTTGTCATGAATTTCAATATGAATCATCTTGACAAATCCTTATCTGAGTTACTTAACATGTTAAGAACAGTTGAGCAACAGATGAAGGCAAATAAATCCAACAGTATATTGATGGTTGAAAATGGCAAAGGAAAGGGTAAAGCCAAGTTTTACAAGAAGAAGAAATGTGCCAAAAAGTTTAGTGCATGTGCTTCTTCTTGTTCTCATGTGCTGAAACCCAAAGGTGGTATTGCAAAGGAAGGACAATATTTCCATTGCAACAAACCTGGCCATTAGAAGCGTAACTACCCTATTTACCTTGAAGAGGTGAAGAAACAGAAAGGAAGTAAGACTTCCGCTTCAGGTATTTTTGTTATAGAGGCTAATATCTCTATCTCTGCATCATGGGTATTAGATACCGGATGTGGTTCTCACATTTGTGTAAATGTGCAGGAACTGAGAAAGAGTAGAAGATTAGCAAAGGGAGAGATAGACCTGCGCGTTGGAAATGGAGCAAGAGTTGCTGCATTAGCCGTAGGGACTTACCATCTA
>JAKUCV010006774.1:0-27919 GCA_028386065.3 Turnera subulata | reverse complement strand
AGGTATTTTTGTTATAGAGGCTAATATCTCTATCTCTGCATCATGGGTATTAGATACCGGATGTGGTTCTCACATTTGTGTAAATGTGCAGGAACTGAGAAAGAGTAGAAGATTAGCAAAGGGAGAGATAGACCTGCGCGTTGGAAATGGAGCAAGAGTTGCTGCATTAGCCGTAGGGACTTACCATCTACCCTTACCGAGTGGTTTCGTTTTATAACTTGACGATTGTTATTATGTTCCTCCCATAAACAGGAATTTGATTTCTGTTTCTTGTCTGGACAAGAAAGGTTTTTCATTCGTAATAAAGAACAATTGTTGTTCTATTTATTTCAATGATATTTATTATGGTGGTGCATATTTGAGCAGTGGTTTGTACGTTCTAAACCTAGAAACACCAATCTATAACATTAATACGAAGAAGGTTAGATTAAACGATTCTAATGAAACCTATCTCTGGCATTGTCGATTGGGCCACATAAACGAGACTCGTATTTCTAAACTCCATAAAGATGGACTTTTAGACTCATTTGATTTTGAATCATATGAGACATGTGAGTCATGTTTATTAGGCAAAATTACGAAGGCTCTTTTTGCTGGTAAAGGTGAAAGAGCTTCGGACTTGTTAGGTCTTATACATTCTGATGTATGCAGACCTATGTCAACACAGGCTAGAGGTGGATTTCAATACTTCATTACGTTTACTGATGATCACAGTAGATATGGCTATGTGTATCTAATGAAGCACAAGTCAGAATCCTTTGAAAAGTTCAAAGAATTCAAGAGTGAAGTACAGAATCAACTCGACAAGAGTATTAAAATGCTTCGATCTGATCGAGGAGGTGAATACTTAGACCAAGATTTTCTTGATCATCTAAAGCAATGTGGTATTGTATCACAACTTACTCCACCAGGTACGCCTCAATGGAATGGTGTATCTGAAAGGAGGAATAGAACTTTGTTAGACATGGTTCGTTCTATGATGAGTCAAGCTGACCTTCCTTCTTCATTTTGGAGACATGCATTATTAAGTGCTGCCTTCACACTTAACCAGGTTCCATCTAAATCGGTTGAAAAGACACCATATGAGATATGGACAGGGAAGCGTCCCAATTTGTCTTTTATGAGGATCTGGGGTTGTGAGGCTTTCGTGAGACGAGAAGCATCAGATAAACTCGGCCCTAAATCCGTCAAGTGCCTCTTTGTTGGATATCCTAAGGAAACTAAAGGATATTATTTCTATAATCCCGTAGAGCACAATGTGTTTGTTGCTCGTACTGCTATTTTTCTAGAACGAGAATTCATTTCAAGAAAGATCAGTGGGAGAAAAATAGAACTCGAAGAAGTTCGAGGTATAGAGGCTGAGATGGAACAAGGACAGGAACCATAAGATGTTGTGGGTGAAAACCCTATGCCTGTAACACATGGACTACGTAGGTCTGATAGGATTAGGCATGAGCCTGAGAAATATGGATTTCTTATGACTCATACTGAAGACGTGATGCTCATAGAAGAGGATGAGCCCACTTCCTATCAGCAGGCTATTACGGGTCTAGACTCTAAGAAGTGGCTAGAAGCCATGAATTCGGAGATGGAATCCATGTATAAAAACAAGGTATGGACCTTGGTTGATCCACCTGAAGGGGTAAAACCCATAGGGTGCAAATGGGTCTTTAATAAAAAGACCGACATGGATGGTAATGTGATTACCTTTAAAGGGCGACTGGTTGCGAAAGGTTTCAAGCAAGTTCATGGTATTGACTATGATGAAACTTTCTCGCCAGTTTCCATGGTTAAATCCATCCGGATTCTATTGGCTATAGCAGCATACCATGATTATGAGGTATGGCAAATGGATGTCAAAACCGCTTTCCTTAATGGAAATTTTTTAGAGGATGTGTACATGACACAACCTGAACGTTTTTTCACTCCAGAAAATGCTAACAAGGTATGCAAGTTGCAAAGAACCATTTATGAATTAAAGCAAGATTCAAGAAGTTGGAATCTTCGTTTTGATGAAGTAATCAAACAGTTTGGTTTCATTAAAAATGAAGATGAGCCATGTGTTTACAAGAAGGTTAGTGGGAGCACAATCGTTTTCTTGTTATTGTATGTTGACGACATTCTACTCATTGGGAATGATATACCGACACTACAGTCTGTAAAGACTTGGTTAGGAAAGAATTTCTCAATGAAGGACTTGGGAGAAGCTGCCTACGTGCTAGGTATAAAGATCTATAGAGATAGATCCAAAAGGCTTCTTGGGCTAAGTCAAAGTACATATATTGACAAGGTGCTAAAGATGTTTAGCATGCAAGATTCCAAGAGAGGTTTCTTGCCCATGTCACATGGCGTATCTCTCTCAAAGAATCAATGTCCTAGAACATCTAAGGAGAGAGAGCGGATGAGTAAGATTCCTTATGCATCAGGATCTATCATGTATGCCATGCTATGTACTCGACCGGATGTCGCATATGCATTAAGTGTCACAAGCAGATACCAATCTGATCCCGGTAAAAGTCACTGGACAGTGGTTAAGAACATCCTTAAGTATTTGAGAAGGACTAAGGATGAATTCATTGTTTATGGAAGCGTTGATGAGCTTGTTGTAAAGGGTTACACAGATGCTAGCTTCCAAACTGATAGGGATGACTTTAGATCGCAGTCAGGTTATGTGTTTTGTCTTGGAGGTGGTGTTGTATGCTGGAAGATTTCAAAGCAAGAGACAGTTGCCGACTCTACAACTGAGGCTGAGTACATAGCCGCCTCAGATGCGGCGAAAGAGGCTGTTTGGATTAAGAAGTTCGTAACTGAACTTGGGGTGGTTCCTGGTATTGACAGGCCGATTGAGCTCTATTGTGACAACAATGGGACAATCGCACAGGCTCAAGAACCTAGATACCACCAGAGATCCAAACATATACTCCGACGCTATCATCTTATTAGAGAGATCATTGATAGAGGCGATGTCAGGCTATGCAAAGTTCCTTCTGAGAACAATGTAGCAGATCCATTGACTAAGCCACTCTCACAGCAGAAGCATGATGGTCATACTACATCCATTGGTATTAGATACATAGATGATTGGCTTTAGTGCAAGTGGGAGATTGTTAGTGTAATATGCCCAAAAGCCAATCATTGGATGATTGTACATAGTCATGTAAATACATTAAGGTTATTCCAATAAATATGTTTAAGAGATAAACGCTTGCACATATTTATAACCCTAGAATATTTTATATTCTTAAATGTCTCTAGTCGATTATTATTATGGATGGGTTGTAATAATAAATTAAGACTAGCGTATGTTGAGAATTATATGAGATATGAATTCTACACAGGGTACAAGTTAGAGAACTTGTGGTCTGGACTGACCCAACATAAGAACACTACATGGAACGTTATATGATTGTCATTAGTGGTTCTTATATGTATTGTCCTTTGACCTGAGATCATCAAGGTTCCCAACATGTTAGTCATATACTTCGATATTACTCTTGGCTATTCGTAACTGAGTAGACCTTAGTGTAATCATTGGGTATATGATAAGTGTGTAGTGGGTTTTGTATGATCAAGATGGAATTCGTCCAATCCATATAATGGGTATATTATCAGTTGGGCCTCTTGATAGAGTTGAACTGTAAATGCATGGCCATGCTCGGATTATGTGATATGGTGATATCATTAGTATCCATTTTACACAGTTAACTCGGGGATCAAGAAACTTAGATTAAACATATACGAGATTGACTTATTCCATGTCTCGTGTTTAATCTTGATAATGTGATGAAAGGACGATGACATGCTTCCGAGGCATATTGAATCATTACTGATCTTGTTGTTTGGGTAGCAATGATGTGTTGCTAGACACCGCTCATTGTTTATAATTGTAAAATGAGATTTTACAATTATTTCCAAACGTTACAAGTGCCTACAGGGTCACACACTTAGAACTGTTGATTCGAGCAGGTGGTTGAACCATGGTTGGACTGTGGTTCGACCAAGTGGGTGGACCATGGTTGAACCTTAGTTGGACCATGGTTGGACCGGGTCGTTTTGGGCTGATTTGGTTCACTAATTATCAGAATTATTGAACCAAAATTAATGCCATATGATGTGTAATCCCATTAATGCTTAGTGGAGCATTAAGACATAGTGGAGACATGATTAGACTTAAAGTATAATCATGATGGTTAATGCATAATGATGTTGGCCATTGTCTCATTAATCTATGCATTAATTGTGTGTATAAATAGGGCTTGATGATCAGATTATCAACACACACAACATTCACACACAATTTAGATTACACACTTCATTCTTTGAGAAAGAAAGAAGCACATATAAACACTAGTTTCTAGCTCTCGAAAATTCTACAGCTAGCACTACGGTTCGGGAGTGCTCGGGTTAGTGATCGTGAGACGGTTGCTAGCAGTCATCAACGGTTCATGTGGATACCATAGAGGAGCCGGATTTCTTGTCGGGTTCTTGCTGATTCTACACTACAGTTGGGTGAAAGACCTCAACCAAGCAAGGTACGAAAAATTGTTATTCGGTTTAGTTAGCTTCACTTGGATCCTCCATGAGTACCGGGTATTTCCGCTGCATTTTGATTGTCAAGTTTGCATGCCCGGTTACTAACACTAGCCTCACTGGCTAGGCGGGGTACATCAGCAATAGTTCCTTCAATGGTCTTCCATATGTGAACAACTGGTCGAGGAGCAATGGAGGGGTTATGCTGAACATATGGTCGATGAACTACCACATAAGCAGCAATAGTCTCCCTTTGTGCAGATGGGTAGGCCAGTGGGACCTACATTGATGACATGTCGGTGAAAAAACTGACACTTCATCGATTTCTGGGGTAAAACGGTCAAAATAACCAAATTGGGCAAATCGAGTTTAATTGAGGGATTAAATGTGATCAAATTGAAACACCGGTATGAATTGTGAGAATCAAGAGCAACACAAGTATCAAAAAAGGCATTAGTCCTCTATTCGACATGGTAGGTTGATCTTTTGTTCGACATGGTAGCGGAGTAGGTTGATCAACCTTTCTTTGTTCTTCTTTGTTTTATGAACCCTGGTTTGGTACATATAGTATCTACCAACCTAGAACTCCAAAAGACACAAAAAATCAAGAACAATCCTTGAAATAATGTGGGGGGTCTCGTTCAAAAGGCCCAAGGCAACCACACCCACCCATTAGTTGTTCAACAAGACAACTCAAAACCAATGGGAGGCTCAAATCAAGTCTCAAACAATATCGTCTCCATATCATAGAAGAATTAGTCCTTACGGACATCTTTGAAACCAAATATGTCAGAGCATCAATATTCTACAGAAATACATGGCCATTATAAAGGTAAGAGTCAAGAACCAGAATGCATTGACGTCCCACCACCAACTACATATATCAGCCAATCAAGTAGTAACAAGCAAGTATATGTATTTTCTGCCATTGCTTTGAATAATATTTGGATAATTGATACGGGTGCTACCGATCACATGACCAGAGACCTCAATATGTTTAAAACAATTTGTCCGTCTTCTTATTCATTTATATCCACAACCAATGGGGATCCTTCTACTGAAGTAGGTGAAGGCACTATCTTCTTGACTGATGAGCTTACTTTCAATACTGCTTTACTTGTTCTATCTCTTGAGGATAACCTTTTATATGTTAGTCAAATCACCTCTAGATTAGCTTCATTGTAACTTCTGGGCTTACATGTGTTTTTTCAGGATACTCAATCATGGAAGATTCTTGATCATGGTGTTAGACGAGGTAATCTCTACTATTTGAATCTCAACAAAGAGATAAAGACCGGTCAAGCAAACTCGGTTAGTAGCAAGGAACATAGAAGAGAAAAAAATGGCATCTTTAATTGGGGCATCTCTCCTTCAGCTATCTCAAAAGGTTATGACCTCAATTATTTACAGAGATGAGTGAGTCAGAGTTTCAATGCAGTATTATGAGTTAGCAAAGAGTCATCGAACCTCGTATTTACCCAGCCCTAACAAAAGTAATAAACCCTTTGCAATCATACGCACTGACATATGGGACCAGCAAAAATTCCTTCTCTTTCCAAAGCCAGACACTTCGTTACCTTTACTGATGAATGTAACCGCATGATTTGGTTTTTCTGCTAAAAAAGAAAAGTGATACATTCCCTATCTTCAAAGATTTCTTCAACGTGGTCAGTACATTAATGCCAAAAACAAATCCGTGTGTTACAGTCCGATAATGGTACTGAATTTCTTGAATCTGCACTTAAGAATTTATTTAAGCAATATGGCTTCCATTGCCAAATCTCTTGTCCTCATACACCACTGAAAAATGGTAGCTAAGAAGAGAAACCGCCAATTACTAGAGGTAGTGGATGCTCAACTTTTAGCGTGAACATGCCTCGATTTTATTGGACCAAAGATGATACGGCACCACCACTATACAAAACTAGGAGCACCTCTGTTTCAATCAATCATCCCAAAATCAAGAATCAAATCAACCAAGGATTTAGTGCAGTATCCCTCCACCTCACAACGCATCCAGGTCAAGCAACAAAGGGAATAGAAAGCACAAGGAACCTTGAAAACACCACAGATAATTGCTACCTGATAAGTAATCTTATTCCCTAAAATAAACAAGAAGAATCAATCTTCCAATCACACCAAGAAGGTGCCAGATATTTTTTTAAGAAAACCTCTCAAATTTTATTCATCAATAATGTTGTTGTCTAAAAATAACATAAAGAGTCCCTATTTATACTAGCTGTAGGTCGGCCACATCCTTAACCTAAACCTAATTGGACTGGATTTATAAATCTAATGACATAATAGATTAGGCCAAAATAATAAATAAAAATAAAATAAAAAGACTCGCGTTTACTATTCGAGCAAACAGTAACGCGAGAACAGTATCACGTGAATAGTAACCTTAGCTCCTAAGTGGAATGAATTTACAATTCCAATTCTCTAATTGACTAGGCTAAAATAAACCCAACTAAAACTAATTAAAGTCCAATATAATAATTAAATAAAACAACACCCAAATCGGCCTAATTAATAAATAGAACAATACCTTGCCGACTTAATAAAATAATATAATACAGATATGTCGACTAGGCCTAGTGTAGCCTATGTTGACTAAGCCCCCCATGTGATTCAAATAAGTTGGACACTCCTAAAGCTCCTCTCCAAGCTTGATCTCCATCTCTTCTTGAATTTCTTATGAGAATGAATCTTTGACATGATTCGGAAAGTGAGCTTGCCATATCCATGCTTGTCGCCATTGCTTCCTCTATGGTTGCCTTGGTGAGCATCATTCCTCGAATCACCATTGCTCCCATGTCATACACCATTCTTCAAGCCTCAAGCTCGTCTTGTTGAGTTGCATCTTTGTCTTCATCCTTACCTAGGTAGTTTGCATCAGTACATCATAAAGAGAACTCCATCCCGGGTAATAAACTTCCAAACCCTTTACAAAAACTGCAAATCTTTACTTATCATTCCTCATATACCCAATATTGAACCAAACATCTTTAGTTGCACGGCCTATGTCCATATTCCTAAAACATTTCGAACTAAACTTGATCTATGTGCAAGAAAATGTGTCTTTGTTGACTATTCTAAAACCCAAAAGGGTTACCTATACTATGACCTTTATACAAGAAAACTATATATCACTCTTGATGTTTCATTTCATGATTTAAAGCCTTTCTATCAGCCAAAATCAGGAGATCATCCTCTTCAGAGGGAGAGCTTTGAGGAAGACGATGATACTACATCATCTGATATGTCACTATTAGTGCCAAATGTGTTTCCACCATGAGTGTCAAATGTGTTGTCAGATTTAACACTTTTAGTCCTAATTGTGCCTAATCCAGTACCTTCTAGTCCGAATGTTTCATCAGATGTGACACCAGAAGAAGTACAAGTATGGCATTACCAGTCATATTCAGGTGGAGAGAACCTCGATATCAACCAAAATCTTAAACCAGATGTGTTACAAGGTGAGATCGAAGAAAGTATAGAGTTAAACCCGTCTGTATCGCCGATCATTGGATCTTCCCAAGATGTCTCCCAAGAGGTAACTTCCGACCCTACTCCTGATGAATCTCATGCTAGATATCCACATAGACATAATAAATATCCCAAAGAAACATTATGAACCATTTTCGTTTATATCTTATAATTAATTGTAATTAGTTCTAGATCTTATTTTCTTTTATATATTATGTACCCATGCATAAAGCTATGGTTGCCTTCGAAGCTAATAAAACCATCACAAAAATTCTCAAATCGTTGATCTACCAACATAAATTTTTAAAAAATTTGATGTTTAAATGTTTGTGTGAAAGACGCACCGCAAATGTAATTACTATAATTAGTTTTTTTATATACCAGGTTATCTTATCGATTATTGCCATGTATTTATATTTGACATAAGGATACTATAAGATTTTCTTTTCTTTTTTCACCTATACATCTTCTCAATAATAAGTGGGCAAATTAATATTAGGGTTTTTCTATCTTGTGCTCTAGGGGCACATGATAAATCACTAAATAAGGAAATAAATTCTCACAATTAATAAATATCATTCTCCAAGTGACTGAAATAACCTTTCATTGTTATATAATGAATTAATTACACAACATAATCATTATTTATGGTAGGGTTATTTTAATCACTAAAAAATAATACGAATTCATTTCCTTATTTAGTGACTTATCTTGTGCCCCGGATAGAAAAACCCTTAATATTAATATAACGTCTAATTATCTAAAGTGCGATGAATCACTTACCATGTATAACTAGATGTTGTCCTTTTTCAGAAGAAATAGTGTTTGGGTGGACAAATGATGTAACGACTCCATTGCCTTTAGGCTTTACCATACCATACAGTTATGATTAGTATACAACTCAAATAATATAAATCCATCAGAATTATTTTAGAATTGTATACATCCATGACCAAGAAAAAAAGAGAAAGAATTGTATACTTCCAAAAATAATCATAATTAAATTCCATTATAATCCAAATTTCAAAACATACATAACACACGACACATGACATGGATTTAGTTAAAAAGCCAAAAAAAATCCATTGTAGTCACCCCAGCTACTATATGGGAGACCCATCAGCTTGTGCTGGTGTGCATATGAAACATTTGAATATCATCATGCATCCAAAGAAGAACTACTCTATGGGAGATCCATCACCGGCACACGAAACATTTTAATATCTTCATGCATCCAAAGAAGAGAAAAAACTAAGCACTGTTATTTTGGAGGATTCAATCACTAATCACTAATTATTAATTCAATCAATGTGGCGTTGGTCCAAGTGAAAAACAATTTGGTTTTGAGGTTTTGGAATTGAGTCTTCTTGTATGTAGATAATCCCAGTCTCCCACCATAACCAGATGACGCACGATTGGGATAAAAAAGCTCTTGAGACCCAATAAAAACCAAAAAAAAACTAATCACTAATTCACTTGGCTTTCTTCAAGAAAAGACTCGGCTTGTGACTATGATTTACGTAGAAGCTTGATCTTATGGCTTTTTTTCTTTTTTGTCGAAAACACATAAGATTCTTTTATCTTTTCTACCCCAATCCATTCTTGGAAAACATTTGTCATGTAACTTCCTATTGGCCTCGTGCAAAGGGAATACGGGCAATGTGGCCACCAATACATCTAATTTGACCGGAGAAAAGAGCTAACATTCTCGCAGGAGACGCAATGGTGAAACAAGATATCAGTTATCAAGGGTTCCTACGACTTGTCATGGTCCAAACAAAAGGATCCGTTACGAATTCATGAATTAGCAGTCCTAAGTTTTTTTTTGACGAGAGCAGTCCTAAGTTAAAGGTTCACAATTTGAGTGTTGCCCCGGTTCCGAACAGGCTATAATGCAGAGGCAGCAATGAAACAGGAGAAGCATTGTCATAAATAGAGTGCCTTAAACTTTTTAATTTATAACGATTATTCATCCATTCTGTGGGAATAGAAACACAAAAGCAAATCATACCATGACATGCAAGTTTGCACACTGAAAATACACCAGAACAGCACATTTTTATTCATACATTAGCCATTCCGTAAGGATCACTAAGCCACATATATTCGGCATACGGGACCAGTAGCTGGTGCAGTATATATTCACTCGGCCTGAAAAGGAAAAAGGGCAAGAGATTAGTTACTTTCTGCACAAGTCCCACGAATTTAAGGACTATCAAAAAAATAGATTATAGAAGAACAGCGATGACCCACCAAAAATCGCCGCTTGTACAATTCAACTACATCTTTTGGGTTGGCTTTTGTCTGCTTGTAAGCCTCAATCTTGTTCAACTCCTGAGCGCGGGGGGGGTGGTGTGTGGAGGAAGAAGAAATATTACAAACCAAGAGAACAGAACTCGTACAACAAGAACCGCATACACTTTTAAAATCATCATCAGGAAGGAGTATTTGATTAGCACCAATCCATGATCATGAGTCTTGATCATATGCCTAAGAATACAGAAATTCGTTAGAATAATGGTATTTCAAATACGCACCTCAATCCAAGCAGCAAGTTTTGGCCTGCCTGCAGTGACATCATACTTAAACAATTCTGATAAGACGATCTGGAATCTTTCTACAAATGGGATATAGGCTATGTCCACCTGTAATGCATGATGGAGATGACACCATCAGTACCGGCACGGCAAAGTGAAGAAAACAAGGAAATGAACCATTAACTAATTACAGTGGTCAGAAAAACAACTACTGACATAAGATACTAATCAACATTACCAAACTGAATTGACCAAGGAAGAAAGGCCCATCCTCAAATTTACGAAGCGCATTCTCCAAGTGATCAAAAGCAGGAGCTGATGCAAGTTGCTTATTTCAGTCAGATTGTTGATCCGGCTTTAGACACTGGAATCAGCCACGAAAAAAAAAAAAAAAAACAACAGAAACCAGAATTACCAGCATCTTTAGCTGGGTCTCCCTTTAAGGATCCAAT
This sequence comes from Turnera subulata, assembly GCA_028386065.3. Taxonomy (NCBI): domain Eukaryota; kingdom Viridiplantae; phylum Streptophyta; class Magnoliopsida; order Malpighiales; family Passifloraceae; genus Turnera; species Turnera subulata. The sequence continues at coordinate 16,911 of JAKUCV010006774.1, read as the reverse complement.
CACAATTTGACCGAATTTGTCAGTGTAGGACAATAAGTCTTCAGCAAATTCCCTTTTTGCAGCATCCTACAGTGCAGCATTAGGTAGTTCATTCTACACAATAGAAGATAATAACCTGATCAGGGACACAAAGACTGAGTTAAGGCGGGTAGGTACATCAGGGAGCAGCGAAGGCCCGTCAAAGTTGCTGTCAACGTATTTAATCAAATCCAGACTCTCCCCAATGACTTTACCATTGTGTTCCAGAGATGGCACCTACCAAAACCAACCAGTTCATTACTAAGAGATATATATACAAGCCAAGAAGAGATCAAGCCTAAGCTTAGGAAAAAAAAAATCCAATTGGATCATCACAAAGGGTATCTACTGCTACATTTTACCTTATTTGGAGGGTAAACCTTCTCCCCATACCAAGCAGGCCTATTCTGGAGGTTTATTGGAACAAGCTTAATCTGATCTTGTAATCCCTATAATTAAGAAGAAGAAAAACAAAAGTGGTTGGCTACAAAAATGGAGAAATTAAGAGTTAAAAGAAAAGGGGGAAAAAAAAAACACATATAGGATTAAAGAGTTGAGTGAGTGGATATAAGTATAACCTTGAAGTTCCTGGTGATCCACACACGTTGAGCATATGGACAGATGTAGCTTGTATACAGCCTTTTTTTACATTTGGCAGTTAAATACGAAACAATAAGATTAAGCGGATTAATTAATTAATTAAGAATCATTAAAAAAAATTATTAAAAAGGAAAAAGAAAAAGAAGAAGAAGAGGAATTGAAAACCTAGTGGTTCCATCGAAGAGTGGAGGTTGCTCGGTATTGGCTTCCAAGGAAGGGGGGAGCTTCTCTGGCACGCTCTTATCCAAACTTGAACAAAACAAAAGTGGGAAAAAGATGGGAGATTTTTTTTTTTGTCAGCAAAAGATGGGAGATTAATTAGTGAGATTAGTAATTAGTAGGACTAAAGTAATGGGAAATTATATAAAAATTAATTAAAAAAAAAAGTGAAGAAGTGAAGAAGGTGGTGTGTGAGTTCTTACGCAGCGGCAGCCATGATTGAATTGATTGAGGTGAGGGTGGTGGGAGTGTGTGCTTGTTTGCAAGAAACTCTTTTCTCCTTGATGGATGGAGGAGAGTGGTGCTTTTTTGTCCAAATACTAGGAGTTGGGGGGGTTATATAGGGGAGGAGGAGGATTGTGGAGTTGTTGTTGTTGTGTAAAGCAGCTATTGGTTGGATTGTTTATGGAACGATCTGGTTACTTAGAGTTAGATGATCGCACTAACTAACTAGAAAACGCGAAATGTGTGCGCGACGTGTAGAAATGTCGCAGTTGCACGAACCTCATACTCAACTCTGGGCTGCTCATTTTAGGATGGTTTTGTTGTGAGTGAAACAAAATCAGTAGAAGAGTCCAAAAGCCGGATTGGCTAGCTTAGTTGGTTGAAGTTTAGTAAGCACTCCCATTAGGTTGGGAGTTCGAACCCCACCAACCGTCCCTCTAGGTGAGTAATCTGTAAATACTACTGTAAACGCCCGTTGGGCCCAGAGATTTGCCCTGGCCCTGAACTGGGAGAGCCTCCTCTCAAGTCCGCCACCAAATTGCTTTCATCCCGACAAAAACACAAATTGCATTGCATTGCTGCCAATAAGGCCAATCATACAGAAAAGCCCCCTCCCTCCTCGTTTATCATCAGCACTCGTATTAATATCCATATATATCCTGAGAGGTAATTATTAGTTGAAGGATGTAATTAAATAGGTATTAGGTAAGGTAATAAATTGTTAATTTCCAGCTCCACTCTATGTTTCTTTTAGGGAGATGCTCAGACATTATTCCAGAAAGGATGGGTGCCTGGTATATACAAAGACAGAATGAAAGGAAATATCTAGTGTGCCTCGGAGTATATACGTGCTTTGTTTGGATGTGACTTTATACATATTTTAGCCACAACATTATTAGCATTGGATACTTCAGAAATGATAGACAATGTCATATTGATATTACCATGCCCCCCAAATGAAACAGGCTGCAAACAAAGCAAAGCATATATATATATATATATATATATATATAAACCACGAAGCATAAATACAGTACTCAGGTCATCCTTTTTTGTAAAGAGACAAAGCATAGCACGCTATGGCATTCATATTTGCATACGGGAGAAACACAAAAAAGATGCATTATTTATTCTAACATTGTTCTCCGTCCCAATCCTTCTGACATTGCAGAATATATAGACACCCAATTCAGCATACAGGTAAAGCAACCGGTGGAATTTTCACTTCGCCTGCGGAAGGAAGGAAAAACAGCACAAGTAGTTAATTAGTTTCCTCTGCAAGCCTATTATGAATTTTTGTTAAAAAAATTGCATATAAAGTTCAGATCAGATGCCTCACCATAAAACGCTGCCTGAAAAGTTCAACCAGCTCCTTTGGGTCAGTCTTTTTGGTGTGCTTGTAAGCCTCAATCTTGTTCACCTCCTGAACATGGTGGATTGAGTACAGGAACCATCACAAACCAAAAAAACAAAAAACGAGTTGGTGGACTAAGAAATAGACACTTCGCTTTACCCCTATCCAAGCAGCAAGTTTGGGCCTGCCGGCGGAGATATCAAAATCAAACACTTCCGATAAGAAGATCTGGAATCGTTCAAAAAATGGGATATAGGCTATGTCCACCTGTAATCGGACATGAAAGACAACATTTCTTTTTTCTTTTATTATTAAAAATGATCTCTCTTTAATATGCACACCACATTTTCCAAGCTAAAGAATGAACCAATAATTTCTCTCCAACATGTCACAACAAACAAAACAGTGATAAGGAAAACCATATATGTAAACAGTAGCTCGTTAATCAACAGCTTACCAAACTGAATTGACCAAGGAAGAACGGCCCATCGTCAAACTTATGAAGAGCATTTTCCAAGTGATCGAAAGCAGGAGCTGATGCCAAGTTGCTCATCCAGTTAATTAATTGTCAATGCAATTGTACATACAGAAACCGACCAATAAAATGAATATCAAAAGTCATTAAAAAATAAAAAAAATTAAAAAAATTACCAGCTTCTTTAGCTGGGTCTCCCTTAAATGATGTATACAAAGTTCGGTTGAATGTATCACTGTAGGAAAGCAACTCTTCGCCAAATTCCTGTTTTGCAGGATCCTACAGCATCACTCACAAGGCATTAGCAACATCCTTCCATTCCTAAGCAAAAAAAAAAAAAAAAAAAAAAAAGTCCAACTTTTTTAAACCAGGAGGCACGATAAATCTGTGTTCTTCACATCTTACAATGGGGAGGAGAGACGGTTCTCCAAAATTGTTATCCAAATATTTGATCAAATCAAGACTCTCCCCTGTAATTTTGCCATTGTGTTCCAGAGAAGGCACCTATCGAAAACCAAACTAAGACTACATCACAATTCACAACTAAGATGCATGTATATAATTATATATAATTGAAAAAGACCCAACAAGATATATACTGGATGAACAAAATACGTAGGTAGATTATATGTATAGAGCAAAGGAAAGAAATTAAGCGTGCAAATTTTCCTCAAATTAAAGAAAAATATTACATCAGTTTGCAGCACACACACTCCACCTTATTTGGAGGGTAAACTTTCACTGCGTACCAAGCAGGCCTGTTTTGAAGGTTTATGGGCACTAGCTGGATCTGATCTTGTAATCCCTGCACTTTTTTTAAAAAAAAAAAAAAAAAGAAACGATACTGAAAAAATATAACAGTTGAGTTGAGTTGAGTCTTAAAGTTAGCAACAGTTATTAGGTAGGTTTAAAGCGTGAGTAAGTTAGACCTTAATGGTTTGTTTGGATATATATAGAGGGAAATGGAAGGGAGGGGAATAGATGGGAAGGGAAGGGAAGGGATGTGAATGGTGGGGAGGGAAAAATTTTAACTTTAACTTGTTTGGATATATTCATTAACAATAATGCTAGGGATACTAAGAGTCTCTCACTAAGTTTCTCTTACTAACCCATGTGTCAAGTGCCACATCACTCTTTTAATGTCTATATAACATGTCAGCCTTTAAAAAAAATAATCAATTTATATTTTAAAAATTAATAATTTATAATTTTAAAAAGTGCTATCGTAAATCTTGTCTCTTCCCCTCTTCTCAACCCAACTGGCGCCAAACCCTAAGACTCCCTCCAATCTTTTGCTTCGTCGTCGTGAGGTAATCATCCCTAATTTTCTTCAAAAACCATTTTATTATTTGATTCACACCTTATTAACCGATACTATTGATTCTAATTGGATCTCCATGATTTTGTTTTGACCTTTCTGTTCCCACGTTTTGCCTTCTCCTTTTTTTTTTTGTTTTTTTTCATACTGTACTGAAAATCAGACTGTATTCTTTGAAAAGCCACACCAAAAAATTATCCTCTACCCCCTGTTGTAATCTTTGACGAACCAAACAAAAAAATTAGCTTCTCTCCTCCATGACCTCCAAACTGTTATCAAATTCTGCTACTTTTCCATAATAGATTATAATCTTTCAAAGTCTGTTACTTATCCTCAAAATATGCACTGTTTAATGAACCTTGAAGTTCAATTTGTACCTAATTAAGTCTTCTATCCTCCATGTCCTCCAAATTGTTATTACTTTTCCAATAGATTATAATGTACCCAACTAAGTATTCTAACCAAAAAAAGCACATGTAACTTTCAAACATAAAATATATTCTACTTATTTTTATGTGAGCATCTGTCAACCTTTTATATAAATACATGTGTTTTTCTTGTAACTTTCTTTTTCTTATTCATTTAGCAAGTCAGAGAGTCAATCTTACACATAAGAATGGAGCTTTCGTTATAGCATTAATTGGCTTCTTTTTCCAGAATGTATAATTGTTTAGTATATATCTTGTTGAGGTGTTAGTGTTTGGTACTTGGAAATTCACAGTGGACCTTTTTGTGGTTCCCCTCACTAATGAAGTATTCTAACGAAAAAAATAATATTTCAACTGACATGTAATTTCATTCTTCATTTTTGACTTCTAATTTTCGTAGTGAAAAACAAATTTATTCTAACTTTATTTTTTTTATACTAAGGAAGAAATTTTAGCTTACATGTTAAATTAATTTGTTGTCATCTTGTTATTTGGCAGATAGACCTTAAAACAGAGTTAGAATGGACAAAGAATTGATAATTAATGATGAAGATACGCATGATGGTAGAGAAACTGGGAGCACAGATGAAATTGGAATTGATGATCCATCTTCGAATGAAGGAAGTAGTGATAATGTTGTTCAAGTTGAAGAGCCTAAAGTTGGTATGTTATTCAATTCCACAGATGAACTCTTTACGTATTATGCTAATTACGGCAAACAAGTTGGTTTTTTTGTATCAATTAGGAGTTCTCAATCAATTTTTGGTGGAAAAATCCGATATATAACTATTGCTTGTACTCGCCAAGGAAAAGTTGGAAGTAAAACAAGCAATATTCTTAGACCACACCCATTAACAAAAGAAGACTGTAGTGCAAAGATTAATGCTGCTTTGAGTAAGGATGGAAGATATAGAATTGCCTTGGTCAAACTTCATCATACACATGCTCTTATGACTCCAAGCAAGATGAGATTGCATAAAAGTAATAAAAAGATGGATCTACATGTCAAAAGAGTTCTTGAACTTAATGATCAAACAGGAATTCGGCCAAATAAGAATTTCAACTCATTTGTTATAGAAGCTGGAGGACATGAGAATCTTTCATTTGGGGAGAAGGAATGTAGAAACTATATTGAGGAAAGAAGGAGGTTACGGCTTGGAACTGGAGATGCTGAAGCATTACTTAATTACTTTGAAAGGATGAAGAACAGGAATGGTCAATTTTACTATCTGGTTGATATAGATGATGATAATCGACTCAGAAATATTTTTTGGGCAGATGCAAGAAGTCGGGCAGCCTATGAAAGTTTTGGTGATGTCATTACATTTGACACAACATATTTAACAAATAAATATAAAATGCCTTTTGCTCCTTTTGTTGGAGTGAATCATCATGGGCATTCTATATTGCTTGGTTGTGGTTTATTAGCAAGTGAGGATACAGATAATTTTGTTTGGCTATTTAAGTCTTGGTTGTCATGTATGTCGGGTCGAGCTCCTGATGCAATTATAACTGATCAAGATAGAGCAATGAAGAATGCCATTGAGATTGTATTTCCTAATACTCGACATCGTTGGTGCATATGGCATATCATGAAAAAAATTCCAGCAAAATTGGGTAAATATTCAGCATATGAATCTATTCGAGTGAAGTTACAGAGTATTGTATATGACTCATTGACCAGAGAAGAATTTGAGGAATCTTGGCAGCAAATGATTATTCATTATGATCTTTCTGATAGTGACTGGTTAAGAATGTTATATGCAGATCGGCATCGTTGGGTTCCTTCTTTTGTGAAAGATAAATTTTGGGCTGGGATGTCAAGTACACAACGAAGCGAAAGCATGCATGCATTTTTTGATGGATACGTCAATCATTTAACAACTTTGAAACAGTTTGTTGAGCAGTATGATAATGCCTTGAGAAATAAGATCGAGAAAGAGTGTCAAGCTGATTACAATTCATTGAATTCAAAAATTCCTTGCATAACTCACTACGATATTGAGAAGCAATTTCAGGATGTTTATACAAATTTTTATCAAAAAAAAAAAGGATGTTTATACAAATGAGAAATTTAGAGAAATTCAAGAGGAGTTCAAGACGAAGATGTATTGCCAACCATCTCTCATAAGTGAAGGACTGATTAGTGCTTACAAGGTCATTGAAGAGAAAAAAAATTGGGGAGGTGATAAAAGATGTGGACTTCGTTGTTGAGTTGAACGAAAATCACAGTGAGCTTAAATGCACATGTCACTTGTTCGAATTCAGGGGAATAATATGTAGACATGTGATTAGTGTACTTACTATGGTTAAAAGAGCAAAGCAGATTCCATCTACATATGTACTGCCACGCTGGAGAAAGGATGTGAAGCGAAGGCACTCCTTCATAAAAAATTGCTATAGTGATATTTGCACTGATCCTGAAACTTTACGTTTTGACAAAATGTGCAAAGATTTCTATGAAGTTGCTGAGATGGCTATACATTCAGAGAGGAAATTCAAGATAGTTATTGAATATGTGCAAGAGTTGAAGAAGAAGTTGAATTTTGATGAATCATTTCCTAATAGCATTGAGCCTTCAAAGATCATGCGAGCAACTTCTCCACCTAAAAAGATTCTTAGTCCTATATCGATTAAGAGCAAAGGGAGACCACCTACAAAGAGAAAAGAGTCTAAAGTTGATCAAGCAGTAAAGAAACTCATAAAGAAGAAGAAGAATCCAAAAACAACAGATGACTCGAAGAAGGTAAATTGTACCAATTGCTTTTATTGTGTTGTATTTATACATAAAGCTACTAAAGATAATTGTTTACATGAAAATTTTTAACTCTTTTTTCCTGAAATTCATGAAGTGTCAGGTCTCCAGTAATTTATGTGGAAATGCTTGTATCAATCAAAATCAACCAATACACCAAATGCAGGTACAGGTAATTATTTTCCTAACTTGGTAGAATAATGGTTTAGTGAATTTTATATTCATTTATATAAATAAAAATATAATATTTTAATTAATTTATATGTGCAGGGACTACCTAATTGTTTTTCCTCAAGCCGAAATATGATACAAAATACCATCATACTAGATTCAAGTACGCATGATACAGATTATGCTGCTAAGTTCTTTTCAAAACCACATGGAGAATGAAATCAAATCCGGTATACACTACACAAACACAATCTTTTTTTAATGAGATTCATGAATGCAATTTTAATTGAATTACAATTCATTTTGGATTGTTTAGGATAGATGATATTAATTTTTTTTTCCTTATTGTAGGTTATTGTGGGTTTCGGCAGAAGGGAAGGCAATATTTTACAACATATCTAAACACTACACCAGAGCAATAGAGAATCAGAAAATGCATAAACTTATAGACAAATATTTCCTTTATTATAAGAATTTTATAGTTTATTATTCTTTATAAGCAACCTTGTTATTTGTAAATGGTTCATAATAATTATCATTTTTATTGCCATGTTTTTTTTTTTTGATCAGTATCCTGTTCTTGATGCAAAGGTATGATACAAAATATTCCATTTTTGGTAAACAAATTTGATAACGTTGTAGTATAGTATTGTCAAAGAGCTAGGATATCCAAGCTCTTTTGGCACGGGATTGGCACTGTCGGGTGCAGCACGTTCTCCATTCCGTTGTACCAAAAAAAAGAGAGCTAGAATTGTTTTGTTATTAATTTAACTTCATTCACGCTTTTTATACTAATAAAAAATATTGCAAATTGCAAGTTTCATACATGGTAGCTGAACAAACTCAGTCTCATACAGCTCTAAACAAAGATTTTAGAATGATGACAAACTATAGCCAAAGCAAATTAGGAGACCAAAAAAACAAAACTTAAGGGTAAGGCTCAATAGGCAAACACCCTGTATGTTTAAAACTTCTTGTTACTTCTTACAATCCCGTGATGATGTAGCATACATAATAACAAAATAGCTACCACAACTAAAGTTGTCTTGCAAGACTATCCACCTTGTTGCCTTGCTATTTTTTTAATGTAAACCTTGTTGCCTTGTTGTTAAAGATCACATCAATACCAGCCAAATCGGCCAAATTGTTAAGAGGCCAATTCATCCAAAATGATTGATTATGAAAGGCGTCACTGTAACAAGGCCATTGGAAGAAGAACTATTTCTTAACAAAAGAATTTGAGACCACCCAATATGTTCCCATCATCCACATATCTTTTGCCAAATCCCCCGAGTTGTACTTGTTGCAGACTCATAAGCTCTGTAGCAGAATGTACAATTACATCAGTTGGATTAGTAATAATAATAATAAAAAAAACTCATTCTACCCGGGATAATAAAAATTATATTTAACCAACTTTTATGTCATATACCAAAACAAAAAAAGAAAACTCTATAGTATGATGTCCTCACCCTAGCATCATTCAAGGGATAGACGATATTATGTAGAAAGAAATTACATGTGCTTTTTTTCGTTAGAATACTTAGTTGGGTACATTATAATCTATTGGAAAAGTAATAACAATTTGGAGGACATGGAGGATAGAAGACTTAAATAGGTACAAATTGAACTTCAAGGTTCATTAAATAGTGCATATTTTGAGGATAAGTAACAGACTTTGAAGGATTATAATCTATTATGAAAAAGTAGCACAATTTGATAACAGTTTGGAGGTCATGGAGGAGAGAAGCTAATTTTTTTTGTTTGGTTCGTCAAAGATTACAACAGGGGTAGAGGATAATTTTTTGGTGTGGCTTTTTAAAGATTACAGTCTGAGTTTCAGTACAGTATGAAAAAAAAAACAAAAAAGAAAGAAGAGGAGAAGGCAAAACGTGAAACAGTGGGAACAGAAAGGTCAAAACAAAATCATGGAGATCCAATTAGAATCAATAGTATCGGTTAATAAGGTGTGAATCAAATAATAAAATGGTTTTTGAAGAAAATTGGGGATGATTACCTCACGACCACGAAGCAAAAGATTGGAGGGAGTCTTAGGGTTTGGCGCCAGTTGGGTTGAGAAGAGGGGAAGAGACAAGATTTACGATAGCAGTTTTTAAAATTATAAATTATTAATTTTTAAAATATAAATTGATTATTTTTTTTAAAAGCTGACATGTTATATAGACATTAAAAGAGTGATGTGGCACTTGACACATGGGTTAGTAAGAGAAACTTAGTGAGAGACTCTTAGTATCCCTAGCATTATTGATCTTTAATTGCTTTCTTAATCTTTATATAAATTCCTTTAATGTCAAACAATACCAAAGCCGAGGGAGTTTCTCATCATAACATTCAAACAAGCACTCTTAACCTGTTCTAGTAGTAGAATGATAGAATTATCATCTTGAAAATACGGACGTCGGCTAGTATATATTCACAAAAGAAAATAGGAATATCCCGGAGTGGTGGAGTTGTTTAAGCCATGACTCGAGAGATATTTAGGCTAAATGATGGCGTGGCCAGACCCAGAATACAAAAAAAAAAAAAGGCTTAATGATTCATTTCCCCCCTCAATTTGTCACCTGTTTTGAAACTGGCCCACCAGTTATTTTTTCTTTGAATTTACCCAGCAATTTGACATCTACTAGCTCATTTAGCCCCTCTGCTCATTGTAACTGGAATAGTTGCTGACATGTAGGTAATTGAAGTTTTATGATGACGCTTGGCCAGATCTCATTGGCTTCTGTTATAAAAGAAAGAAAGACAAAAAATATTTAACTTCTCCAAATGTTAAATCCAACGGGTAGATTCAATCCCTCGCGAGTCACTTGAATCCAATTCCAAAGCAAAACAAGATGCCTCCACAGCCTTGGCAATACCCATTGCCGTGACGAGCCGACGATTGCAACATCAGAGTTGAGACAAAAAAAAAAAAAAGAAAATGATTGCAATTTCCTTTGCCAAAATACTGGAAAAAGAGAGAAACGGCCATGGCCATGGCTGAGAGTGTGTGCATATCGGGTGAGCCACAATTTCAACCATGCTTGTGTCCTTACTCCTTTGGCCAGTCTTTCTCATTAGTTCTTCAAATTTCTTTATATTTTTGTATATTACCAAGAACAAGCATTTTTAAGAAATAAGAATAATTATATTTCTTCGTGGGTTTTGCTTATATCAATTGGAAACTGTACCAAATAATCATGAGATGTTTGAGATGTGCCACCTTTAATATCCTTACATTCTCATGTGGTGGTTGCCGTAGTTATAACTTGTGTTATTAAGGTTGGTTTGAAAGTTTAATCTAAAGATATTCATCCATACTGATAGATCGTCTACCATTTTGGATTGGGCTGGTCTGGCTATTGGACAACCTTGAAATTCTGTTGATGTGGCAGAAAAAATAAAGAAAAACTCACTTTTGTAGTTGTGTTCTTACTCCTAGGCCTAGAACGTAAAGATGCTCATCATTAATTGGCCCATATGGAGGATTGGTAGATTGTTAATGTAAAGACTTCAAGTCCAAAACAGCCGACATGGGTAAGCTAAACTAAAGCGCAGTAAATTAAAAGTCACACACAGATGACCTAAACTTTTATGTTGCATAACAAAAAAAAAAAACTCTCCTTTTCTTTGCTCTTTTATTTTTTTCCAGTATAAGTATAACTACACTTTTAACAAAGAAGGCTAAATTTCAATTTCCAAACCTTAAATTTAGTTTAAAACTGCTTTGACAACTTAACTTTTTTCTTATAACGAATTGGCAACATAACTTTAAGTATCAAATCAGTGTCTTCTCATAACTCTTGTGCCTTATTTGCATTTGGGACAATATTTTTTTTTACTTCCTAAACTTTGTTAGATTCATTAGTACTATCCCTATCTTTGAATTTTAATTTTTGTATTCCTAAATTTTTTGAAACTGAGTGATGTTTTTTTTTCTCCCCAAAAAATTAGAAAAAATTATTCATGATCAATGCATATAAATATATTGACAACAATTTAATACTTTGTTATATTTTTTGTTAAAAATTTTCTGGTACATTTTGAAAATCTTTTGTAATTCAACTATATTAATCTTGTAAACTATGATTTTTTAAAAAATAGAAAAATAATGTAAGTCCAATAAATTATGAAGAAGTAAAAAAGAAAATAAAAATAATATTAGTCCAATGAATTAAGGTTTTGAAAGGTATGAGTGTATGAAAAGTTTGCAAAATTGGTTGCAAATAAAATCAATTTTTTTTCTCAAACAAATCTAATCCTTCCAAATTAACCCAAAGTCAGAAACCAATAGATTACACTTAAACTAAATCTAGTGAAAATTGTAACCCGTGTGTCCCAAAAATACCATTTTATATGCATAGTTACCAAAATACCATTCTCGTGACCCAAGTTTCTAAGTCACCATGCAATATTCCAAAGAAATCAGCAATATACTTAGCATAACGTACAATCAACATATAAACATGGAATCAACATTCCAAATCACTTGCCCAAAACCAGCAATAATCCCAAGAGATCATATATAACAATCTAACCATATCAAATCACATACATATATAGCAACAATGCAGTGGTAAATTTAATAATAAGAAAAACATATGCATGAAATATGAAATGCACAAAAATGGGTCCCGAGTGAAGACGTCACGACCTGCTGCATCTTCGATTTCCGATTGCCTAATCTGTTGAATGGAGGAGTCACGGAATCTGCAAATCATTAAAGATTTGGAGGACAATTCGCGGTGAGTTGTCAACTCAGTGAGTAACCCAGAACGTAGTATACGTGCCGGTAGTAATCAGTTTGCACAATATAGAGGGAGTAACACACAAGGTACCGGAAGTATTCTTGTGGGTTTCAAATACGAATAAACATCCTAATATCCAGTTTCATCTATGGAAGCATGCCATCAAAGTTGTCGTAGCAAAGACATACCGAAGTATTCTAACATCGTGATTCATCTTCGGGATCATGGCAACAAGATTCTTAAAAGAAAAGACATATCGAAGCATCAAAGGATTCTCTAAGATTTATATCATGTTTAAAACACTAAGTATGGTGGTAACAGTTTCGTAGGTATTGCTCCACATATGACAATCACATATAATATTATAGGTACACAAATTTCATACAGATACACTAAATTCATATTTCACATCATAATAGAACAAGAGTTAATCATTGATCAAATCTATATCATCATGTTATTAAGAATTCATTATATATCTTACCTGTATAGCTTTCCACCAATTACTCGTAAACATGTCAACTCGAAGTAGAAAAATAATAACTCATAACAAGGTCAAATAGGTATACAAATTAATCACAGTGTTGCACTTACAACATCGCAATCAAATCATATAAAGATGCACAATCATAGGCATATATAAGCATGACAATAACATCAACAACCAATTCTAGTTTCAATATGTTTCTCATCCTAAATCTATGTTCATTTCTAATTTTAAGGGCCCCACTACTAAGTCTGTTGAACTCGTCCAGGTAGCCGACTGGCCAGCCCTAAGAATTCCGTAGAATCCCTACTAAATCACAAAATAAGTATATTTTTATAATAAATCATCTACCAGGAGGTCACCCTACCCTTCACCCACTCTGCCACGAGGGGTATACTCATAATAAATCATATCTTAAAACATATAAATTATTTATAAAGAATGAATGAATTCACTGCGAAACCTATCTACCGGGAGGCACCCTACCCTCCATCCGGTCTGCCGTGAGGAGTAAACTCACAATAACTTTGTACCGTGGATAACCTATGCTCCACTTAATCTACCGTGAAGGGTATGCTCATAATAAATTATCTACCAGGGACAGCCTGTCTTCCACTCGGTCTGCTAGGAGGGGTGTACTCCTTGTGCATCATAAATCCCGAGGGGTACTCTATTCTCCACCATAGTGATACCAGTCAACTGCCCCACAATAGTATTTATCTTAAAGTCGTTAATTATGCAAATACATCAAGAACATCAACAGCACAAAATCACGGTGAGTATCATCACATATCATCTCATATCACCCAGTGTATCTTAATGGCATCTTGCCATTAATCTCACATCCGGCCACATATAAATATTCATTCCTTCTTAACATATATTAGTAGATAACACAGTCATCACAATAACACAACATGTATTCATTCCTTCTGATACTGATCTCTTAGTTGGACAGTTGGTGGATAGGGAAGCTGTTGAATGGGTGCAGTCTCGAATGACTGCATAGGATGGGTTGTGTATTTATTTAAGTGTTGCAGTTTTATCCATGTTAAGTATTATATCATGGAATATACGAGGTTTCTGTTCCTCGTCAAAATAGACCTCTGTTCGTAATCTAGTTCGTGAGAAGTGTGCTAAGTTTCTTTTCCTCAGTGAAACAAAGTGCTGTAAACCAGACATGGCCTTATGTCAGTCTATTTGGGGCGGTGGTAATATTTATTTTAGAGCAGTGGATGCCAGTGGACTTGCGGGTGGTTTATTGATGATATGGGACTGCGATTTTTTCAAACTTTATAGAGTTGAATGTTCGGAACAGTGGATTGTTGTTGAAGGAGAATTAATCCAGCAGGGGGTAAATACAACTGTTTGCGGAGTATATGGTAAATCTAGGGTGGATTTTAGAGTACAGACGTTTGAGCAGTTAGCAGCATTGAAGTCTTCATTCCCCTCACCATGGCTTGTTCTTGGAGACTTTAATGAGACTTTATCTCCTCTGGATAGAAAGAGTAAATGGTTATCCGTGAGAGGTGCCTCAGCTTTCAAACGGTTTGTTGACGAGTTAGAGTTAATGGAGTTTGATTTAAAAGGAAGATTGTATACGTGGGGTAACCTAAAGGCGGCTAGTCGTATTGATCGAGTATTCGCAGAAGCTGACTGGTCATTGTTATTCCCCCATTTACATTTGATAGCAGGAAATAAAATGGATTCGGATCATGTCCCTCTTTTTTTGCTTCAAGATGTTGGTTTCCAGGGATGGAGGCCTTTTCGCTTCCTTAATATGTGGTGGGATCATCCAGGGTTTTTTGATGTGCTAAAAAGTATGTGGAGGGAAGCATGTGTGTTATATCCTGGAAGATTTAATTTACTACGTAAGTTGAATGTGATGAGGAAATTATTATCCAAATGGAACAAAGAGGTGTTTGGTAATGTAAATTCTTCTATTGATGGCTTGCGTGCTGAAATTGATATTTTTGATAAAGAAGCAGAAATTAGAGATTTATCTGTAGGAGAACTTAGAAAAGTCTTGGATTTAAAGGGTGACCTTGCCATTAAATCCAAACAGCAAGAATCCCTCTGGAGACAGAAGTCTAGATTGAAGTGGTGTCGGCTTGGTGATCGTAATACTAGATATTTCCACCTATCGGCATGCAGTAGGGGTCGCAAAAATAGGCTGGATAATATTCAAGTAGATGGTCAAATCATTAGAGACTCTGATTCTATCAAGAATGCTGCAACAGAATACTACTCAAGCTTGTATTCTGCTGGTGACGTATCTAGACCAAGAATTGGTGCTTTGGAATTTAAAAAATTATGTTGTGAGGAAGCTGTGGAGCTTGAAAGACCATTCACGATGGAAGAAATTAAAGAAGCTGTTTGGAATTGTGACAGCTCTAAGGCCCCTAGGCCTGACGGTTTCAGTTTTTCTTTCTACAAAAAATGTTGGGAAATGTTAAAATTCGATATCCAGGATATGGTGGTTCGCTTCTCAAAGACGGCATGCCTCCCTAAAGGAGCAAATATTGGATATATTTCTCTTATTGACAAGAAGGCTGGAGCAACGTCCCTTGATGATTTTAGACCTATCACATTGGTTAGTGGCCTGTACAAGATTGTCTCCAAGCTTTTGGCCACGAGATTGAAAAAGGTGATGTCGAGTTTGGTGGGTTTGCAACAAACAGCTTTCATTGAAGGGAGAAGTATAATGGATAGTGCTTTATTTGCAAATGAAGTAGTCCACTCACTCAGGTCGAAAAAGATCAGGTCTGTTTTGTGGAAATTGGACTTCAAGAAGGCATATGACTCTGTTGATTGGGGTTATCTGATGCAAGTTTTGAGGGCTATAGGATTTGGGCAAAAGTTTAGGAATTGGATATATGAATGTCTTTCCTCCTCTAAATTGTCTGTTTTAATCAATGGATCTCCAGTAGATGAGTTTCACATGTCTAAGGGCCTTAAACAAGGTGACCCTCTTTCACCCTTTTTTTTCAACTTGGCTGCTGAGGGTTTGGCTTCCATCCTATCTAAGGCTTCATCACTAGGTCTGATTAAGCCGATCGAGGTGCATAACTATTCTTTCGGTGTTACAGTACGCAGATGATACAATATTATTCTCTCCAGCAAAATTGCCTTCCTTGTTAAATTTGAAGCGGTGCCTTAGAATCTTTGAGGCCTTGTCTGGGTTGCACATTAATTTTTTTAAGAGTACTGTTCTGGGGATTGGCATCCGCCAACGTGAGACAGAGGAACTAGCTGGGAGATTACATAGTAGGGTGGAAAATTTTCCATTTTATTATCTTGGTTTTCCTTTTGGTACCAAAATGAAGACAGTGGTAGCATGGAGTCCTATATTAAAGAAAGTGGAGAAGAGATTAAAGAGCTGGAAGGGTAAGTTTTTGTCAATTGGTGGGAGGGTTACTCTCATTAAGTCGGTTCTTAGTGGGCTTCCAGTTTATTTCATGTCATTATTTAAACTTCCTGTAACTGTGTCTAAGAAGTTGACAGCTTTCATCCGTCGCTTTTTTTGGAGTGGCCTGGAAAAGTTTAATAAAGCGTGTCTAGTGGTTTGGAGAAAAATTAGTATTCCAAAGGGACGTGGTGGGATTGGCATAATAGACCTTAATGTTATGAATCAATGCCTCTTGTTCAAATGGGTGTGGAAGTTTTGCTCAAGTGAGGGTGGAGTGTGGAAGGAGTTGATTTCACGAAAGTATGATGCACAAGCTGAAACACCCGTGTCCCAATTTAACAATAAAATATCAAAACTTAAGGAAATTACCAAAATGCCCTTGAGACCCGGGACACGAAAATCAATGTCAAAAACATTATCCAAAATCCTCAATAAAAAGAGATGTCATAACAACATAGTCAACCGGCTTAGCAAGCCTCAAATCAAACCCGGCATCCTGCCGAAGATCATCAATAGTAAATCCCGGCAATCCGCCGATGAAACAATCCAAAATCAAAAGTGACATCTCAATATAAATCCAATGCAGCGGAAGAAATAATGAAATAAAAATATGGGAAACAAAGAGTATGAATGCCGACACTACGGATCCAACCGGGAGAACAAGCACGGCTACCTGCTGGGATGTCCACGTCCGTACTCCGGAT
>JAKUCV010006773.1:39349-65437 GCA_028386065.3 Turnera subulata | reverse complement strand
TACTCATTCAGCTGAAACGTCATCCTGCACCAAGCCCACAAGTTCGGGTGGTGAAGTGTTAAACCAAAGAAGGTTTGAACTATGAAAGTTCGCAAGTCTACTAGTAGCATCAGCTACCTTATTACAACATCTAGGAATATAAAGAGAAGTAAATTCAATAAAAGAGGAAGTAAGATGAATAATATCAGAGAGTAGACGACCATAAGGGGTAGGATCAGGCTTTCCAAGTTGGAGGGCATGAATGATCGAGATGTTATCAGATTCCACTATGAGTTTCGGAATGTTCAAATCACGTGCCAGCATCAAACCCATACGAACTGCAAGTGCTTCACTATCGCGACTTGAGTATGCTGATTGAAGGAACCTCGCTTGAATGGCCACAATTTGCCCAGTATTGTCACGCAAAACGGCACCCAAACCAGTCCCTTGGCCATGTAGAGAAGACATATCAGTGTTCAGTTTGCAATACCCCATCATCGGTTTGGTCCAGCCCCTAGGGCGCTCCAGGTGAGTGCGAGCAGGTGGATGATATTGAACACTTTCATAGTGTCCCAGTGTATCAAGTGCAGTGCCGACTATAGAGGTGATGGGTTGATTGCGTCCCTGGAAAATAAGGTGATTACGATCCTTCCACATACCCCACATGACCATGATAACACGTTCCACAGCTTCCCATCCATTATGCTGCAGAATCTGATATAACCAGTTACTGCAATGGACTATGTCTGGGCTTGGCCGACGAACAGGAAAAGGGCATGCTCTCCAAACATCCACAGCCCATGGGCAAAAGCAAAACAAATGGATTTGAGATTCCGGGGCAGAGTTACACCTTTGGCTTTAGACTACTACTTTAAAACAAATTACTGTCATCTCTCAAAAATTAAATAACATCTATTTTTATACATAATTTTTCCGTGTATATCAAAAAATTGTCTAAGAGTTTGGTCATCATATAGATTATCCTCTTTTTGTATGGAAAATGTTTGGCATCATTTAGAAAGAAAAAAAAGTTTACATTATTAACCATTTTATATTTCTTGGAATTCTAACTTGACAATTTGCCACCCAATTCGCAAGCATGTCATACTGAAAAAAAGAAAACTGCTAGGATTGGATTTTGGCGATGGTATATATTCATGTTGGAATTATTTTTTTTTTGAATAACAGCATATAGTATGATATTAAGTACTATACTCCACTTTTAACAAATCAGTCACATATTCTGGAGGACGTTGGGTTGAGAAAACGTGGTCTTATTTTGCCTTTTCCATTGTTCTGTTTCACTCTTCCGTTTAAATTTTCGTGGTTTTTTTTTATGCTTAAAGTTTTTGTACTTATATTTTAGCTTACGAATTTGTCTATAAAGAATTGATAAGAAAAAGGAAAGAAAAGTTGTCTATGAAGAGATTTTTAAAGGGTCACCACCAGTATCTCCAAATTGAGAGTGGATCAGATTGCCAAAAAAAAAAAAAAAGCAGGGTTTTGGATTTGGAATAATTCAGATAAACTTCAGAATTCTTTTTTTTTAGTACTATCTTAGAATTCCAATAACCAGTCGTCACAAGAGTTTTTACGTATGGAAATTTTTTTTTTCCAGAAACGTGAAAACACAGTTAAAGCTAACATGCGTATCGCTTAAAAAAATGTAAAAAGTTGCTTTTTATAATTTTTTCTACTTTATAATTTTTTTTTGGCGAAGGCCATCCATTGTACCTTTTCAGGATAGCCAAAATCAAAACCACCATCAGATGAGCTTTAATTTTGAGGTATAACAAATTTTATCGCTTGATTACAAGAAGTTAAAAATTACTTTATAAAGGTTTTTGTCTACCTTATTTTTACTAAAAAAATTATCTCCGTCCAAACACATTTCGTCAAAGAAACAAGAAATATCCTAATTTCTTACCAAACTCGGAAATAATTCTACTGTTTTATATTTTGATTTATATGACAAAAAAAAGGTAGGAGTTGATTTCCATCCTTACAAATTTCCATCTTCCCAGGGGACCTCCGTAAATGTAGAGCTATTCCTGCTCTCTGCGGTTTGATGCTGAAGCGTGCTATGCTCTCCAAACAATTGTGGCGACTACTGCAGGATTCGTCCTCGCTGTTGGGACAACTATACTTTCACAAATATGTTAAACACCGACCTCTTATGGCTATTAAGGCGCAGCCCAATATGAGCTTCACTTTTAGAAGCTTATTGGCTACGAGAGAGTTTGTGGAGGAGGGAGCTTTGTGGAGGGTAGGGACTGGTCACAACATCAGGATATGGGGAGACAGGTGGCTTCCGGAGCAAAATGGAGGGAAGCTATAGTCTCACAACCCGGGTATCGCTGATCTGACAATGGTCAATGACCTTATGCACCCGGGGGAACAGAGATGGAATGCTGAGCTCGTCAAGCAGGTGTTCTTACCATTTGAAGCTGACCAAATACTTCGTATCCCCATTCTCGAATCTTTCCAACCTGATACTCTCTTTTGGAAGCACACTAACAAGGGTCTGTTTACAGTCCGGAGTGCTTACCATGCTATCTTTGCTAAGCTTCAGCATCAAACCGCAGAGAGCAGTAATAGCTCTACATTTACCGAGGTCCCCTGGTCTCAAGTTTGGGGAATGATGGTTCCTCCGAAAGTTAGGCATTTCCTGTCGAGAGCCTTGCATAACAATTTGGCAACAAGAGATAATTTAACCAGAAGAGGTATGATCCTTGACTCCTCCTGTTTGCAATGTGGACATTCCATGGAAACTCTTCCACACATCTTTTTTGAATGCCCTTGGTCAAAAGACATTTGGAGAATGCTCCAACCTCCCTGGTGGTCGGATAGCACAACCAGTAGTATTCAGTCTTTCCTCACCTGGTTCCTGGAGGTGTGGAAAACTGAGAATGGAGTTTCTATTTAGAAATGGGTGATGGTTCTATGGGGCATGTGGTATGCCCGCAGTGCCATGCTTTTTGAGGCCAAGGAAATTACAGGACAGCAGCTCATTGCGATGACTATGACCATCCTGCATACTTATATCCAATCCAATTCTCACGCTGCCACACCGGATAGACCTGCGGTCCCGGATCGGAACCAAAACTGGACTCCTCCTACACAAGACAGAATGAAGTTGAACACTGATGCAGGTGTGTTTGGAGATGCTGGCTGTGGCTTAGGAGCTGTGGTACGAGATTCTTCAGGGGAGGTGGTGATGACGGCTTATACCAGAATTGGTGCGCAACTTTCACCTGCGCTAGCTGAAGCTCAAGCCTTGCTTTTTGGGATTAAACATGCTGCGGCACTGGGATTTTGGGATCTTGATGTGGAGACGGATTGTTTGGGACTGATTCAGGAGCTGCACTCAATCCACAAATCGGCTTCATATATTGGCTCACTTATGTCTCAAGTCTCCGATATTGCCGCCACTTTGCATTCTGTATCATTTGCTCATATACCTCGTATCTGTAATATGGTTGCCCATGAGGTAGCAAAACTTGCAAACTCTAGTAGCTCCAAGACTATTTTGCTGGATTGTTTTCCAGAGGCTATTTTATTATTGGCTCAGTCGGATGTATTAACCACTATATGAATGCAAAGCCTCTTTCGTTCTCAAAAAACGAGCAAAACTTATAGCTAATACCTTGTAAAAAGTTTAATGAATACGATGAATTTTCTAGAAAAAATTACAAAACATTCACTTTTTTTTTTAAACAACATTTTGGTTTGAATTATAGTTCAACCAAAATTAAAAATAAGTGTGTGTTTGATTCAAATGCTGCAATTCGGTAGGAAAGTTAGGCTTGTTGAAAGGGGATCATGGCACCCTAGCTTGTTATCTATATATATTGGGTATATAAATGACTTCTTTAATCTCAAACAATTTCTTTGCATTCTTTGAAGTAATTTATCTGCTAAGCTTACTCCTTTATCTTGTTACTAAGATATTATTTTATGTTTGTAATATGAAATATCTACTAATAGATACTAAGATATTATTTTATGTTTGTAATATGAAATATCTACTATACCATGTCTCTAGTGTACAAAATAATTATTTTTACCTCTGTCCGACTATCATTATCTTTTGATTTTTTTAAATAGTTTCTAAATTTTTTTCCTCATTTACATTTCCTAAAAAATAATTTCATTATTTATAATATTAAATTATTTAAATATGCCAAATTATTTTCCTGCTTTTTTCCATAATTGATGCTGGCCCCCTAAATCCGCCCAGAGGGGTTTGAGGATTCGGTTATTTTAAACCGAATCAAACCGAAATGTTTATTATTTGGCCTTCCGAATTTCATGAAATCATTAGTCGAATTGAATCAAAATTGCATGTTCACCGAATACAGGGGCGGATCCAAGGGGCAAGGGGTGCTAGGCCCCTCTGGGATCCAAATTTATATTATTATGGTAATACTATTTAAAAAAAAAACTATTTAAAGTTATGAATAGCAGGTGGCATTTGACCTGTTGAAGTTTTTTGAGATCACGGGTTTGATTCCGTGATTTGCCATTTTTCACTTCTTTTTCAAATATTTACTTACATAATATTATTCAGTCCCTGTAATTCTATATAGTTTTACGATTTGGCCTCTAAATTTTCTTTAGTCGCTATTATTTTAGACAATTCAATCCCTACAATTCTATGTGGTTTTACAATTTGGCCCCTTAAATTTTCTTTACACCCTATTATTCTAGATGATATTACGATTTGATCCCCCTAAATTTTATTTCTGGATCCGCCCCTGACCAAATACCAAATTTCGAAGTAAAAACAGTTTGGTAATTGACTCAACCGAGAACCGCAGTTGGACTTCTTTATCTTCTTCTTACTTATCGTGTAAATCTGCCAAAAAAATTTTCAACTCAAATTCCAGAAGTTTTGAGTTTAAATTGGGTATTTTGGCATGCATTTTGACAATAATATTGCAAACTCCCTTTTATATTAAATCATCCACCATCCTTTTCATGTTTTCCACATTAAAAAGACACACACAGAAGAGAAAAGAAGGGAAGACAAAAAGAACCATGGCTTCTCCCATGCTGTATCTCGCTTTGCTCACCAGCCCATCTCCTTAGATTTCTAATGTGAGCATCAACTCTTTTTCCATCTCCAAATGCCGCACTGATTTTATGCTCCAGTTAGGCTCAATGTCTCTAGGAGGTTCTTGAAGATGAAATGGGAGGTTTTTGAAGATGAAAGAGTCATTGTTGATGAATATCCAGTGCTAAAGTATTATATATTTATTTCTTTTTGAACCGAAAGATAAATTATTATATTTTTTGATTTGTAGCAAAGGATCTTTTTGGTCCAAAAACAAAACACCCTCTATTCTCCATTGGTGTCTTGTTACTTTGGGTGAGATATTTTCAGTTTTACACTTGTCTACGTCAAAACTATTAAGTATAACAATGTGGATTTGTTTTTTTCTTTGGTGCACAGCAAAGTGGCTTTGTCAAAAGCACCTGTATTAATTTTAAAAAGAATATATAATAATGTGTTTGGTTATCGGTTGATTTGGATTTAACCGCATCGTTTACTGAAACCGATATTGTAAATTGGTTCGAGGCTGAATTAAAGCGAAAAATGGATGACAACCGAATTTTTTTCATTCCTACCCTACCATGTCCTTTTGTAGATCATTGCAGGCGGTCCTGTGCATTAATCTTGGGTTTCGAAATGGGCTGGGCTCGCTGGTTTATGATTAACTTAGTTTCGAAAACCAAAGGGTTTTTGGGTTTTTTAAGTCCCAATATTTAGTGGTTTGGCCAATTTGGTACCCCGACATTTTTTTTGGTCGGGCAGGTACCCCGACTTTGCATGGGCAGGCCAAACGTGATCCCCCGGTCAGGCACCTGCTGACGTGGAGGGCTGCCCGGATTTTAGGTCTGGAAGGTGCTCCAAAATGACGTCGCATTGTGCCAAAACGACGTCGTTTTAGCTAGTTGGATGGACACGTCAGATCCACGTGTCCTTGTGGGCTCCCGCATGCTACCAACCCGGGTTCTTTACCTAATCGAACCGAAACCCAATGGATACCACCTATTAATCTGATTTGATTATTTATTTGATTATTTTTAATTTTTTTAATCAAATTTTTTTAAAAAAATCTTTTAAAATAAGTAAATCTTACTTTCTAAAAATCTTAGTGATTTATTTATTTTTAATATTTTATTTTCAAAATACTAATTTCCAAAAATCCCAAATTTAAACTCTCACCGTTTAGAATTTATGAAAGGCACCTACAATTTATTAATAATAATAATAATAGAAAAAATAAATAAATAAAGAGTAAGATTAAATTAAGATAAAAATAAAATAAATAATGAGAGATCACAACTTCTCTTAATCTTCTTTTAATATTTTCTTATGAATATAATAATAATAATAATAATAATAATAATAATAATAATAATAATAATAATAATAATAATAATAATAATAATAATAATATAATCATAATCATAATAATTAAGGAAAAATAAATAATGAGAATCACAACTTCTCCTAATCTTCTTTGAATATTTTCTTTTAAAAATTAAAAAAAAGAAAAAAAATACATTAGCAAGACCCCGCCGCCGTCCTCCTTCAATCCCTTCCCCAACTCCACCCATTCCCACCACGACCCCGCCGCCGTCCTCCTCCCCTCCGTCCCCTCCTAATCACCGCCACTTCCTTATCCCCCTCTCCTGCCCGCCGCCACAAAGCCACCGGATCCGCCGGAAAGAGCGATCCTCTCATGGATCTTATGGTGGCGTAGTTCAACACCACCGGCGACGCAGAAGGAGCCACCTCGCCCGGATCGCCCCGCATGGGCTACACAGAGAACCGCTCCGCCACGTACCTCTCCTCCGGCAACCCCTGCCACGACTTCTTCTTCCACGTGGTCCCCAGCACCAAACCCGATCCCATCCGGGCGAAGCTCCAGTCCGCCTGGGCCCACGACGCCCTGACCACCCTCAAGCTCGTCGCCAACCTCAAGGGGTAGGCGGCACCGGGAAGTCCGACAAGGAAGGGTTCTACACGGCGGCGTTTTGGCTGCACCAGCTCCACCCTAAGACCCTGGCCTGCAACGTCCCAATTGTGATCTCTCATTATTATTTTATTTTTATCTTAATTGTTGTGATTATTTTTACTATTAATAATATTATTATTTTTATATTATTTTTATCATTATTAATTAAAAGAAAGAAAAATAATTAAATAAATAATCAATACCGGGTTAGAACTCATTTCGGTACCATTAGGTTTCGGGTTGATTGGGTGAAAAACCCGGGGTTGGTAGCATGCGGAGCCTATAAAGACACATGGATCCTACATGTCCACTCAACCCTTTAAAACGACGTTGTTCTGACACAAGACGACGTCGTTTTAGAGCACCTCTCAGACCTCAAATCCGAGCAGTCCTCCACGTCAGCAGGTGCCTGACCGGGGGATCACGTTTGGCCTGCCCATGCAAAGTCGGGGTACCTGCCCGGCCAAAAAAAATATCGGGGTACCAAATTGGCCAAACCACTAAACATTGGGACCCAAAAAACCCAAAAACCTAAAACCAAATATAAAATTGTCAGCAAAACAAGGAATAAAAACTTGTTTTTCCGGGAGGAAGAATGAGACACATTTGCAAATTTCCTTCCACCGATGTAGAGAGAGAAAATGTTCCTCTTTTTCTCTAAAACACCCCACCCCATCACCCTCACCTCCTTTCTCCGGTCAAACCCTCACCCTTACCACCCCCTTCCTTCTCCTACCTTTCTCTAGTCCCTTACACTAAATATCGTCTCTCTCTCGGTTCTCCCGTGGAAGTGTGTCCTCTGTTGAGTGGAGATATTATGGCCAGTTCTCCTACCGAATCTGGTTGTTCACTGACAGACTCTATGGAACCCCTAACTATTCCGGTTCTGGAATTCCTCAGTGATGAGGAGGCAACAAGCTCTCAACTATCCCCGGTTCTGGTCGGCATACTCCTGGCTAGCTTTAGGCGCTTCGCCCCAAAGACAATCGGTGAGGCCCTAACGCGAGCATGGAGCCTGGCTAAACCTGTGGAAATCAAGGAGGTGAGGGATAATGTCTTCACCTTTCGTTTCACCTCTGCTTCTGGGAAGGAGATAATATTACAGGGCTCCCCCTGGAATTTCTCGAGTTTTTTACTTTGTCTCAAGGAATGGTCCCCAATCATCTCCCTTGATGATCTAAAATTTGATGAGGCTAGTATGTGGGTCCAGGTGGTTGGCCTCACCCCAAACCAGATGACCCTAAGAAGAGCACAAAAGATAGGCGAACTTTTTATGGGGGTAGACCGTATTGATCTCTCAGAGACAACTCACCCCACTGGGATGACTTTTTTCGCATGAAGGTGAGGATCAACCTTAACAAGTCCCTGCTAATGGGATTCTTGCACAAATTGCCTGGGGATGAAGCTCGGTGGGTGCAGTTCTAGTATGAAAACCTCATGGATTACTACTATTACTGTGCTAGGGTACGGCACGTGGAGAAGGACTGCCCTTCACTCTCGAACGACCGAAGGAAGGGGAAAATCAGAGGTGAATAAATACCTACTATTCTAAACCTGCGAGCAGCCTGGCCAAAAGGTAAGAAGCTGGCCTTCAATCACCAGCCGGAACACGGTGGTCTCCGTTTCTCTGGGCCCCACGTAGGGAATTCGATTGGAGGTAGAGGAAAATCTGGCGGTCCAAAGCCTAACACCCCTTTGGAAACTAGAAACATGGCTGGTGCGGCCCCCTACAAGCAACATCCTCTTTCTAGAAAAGAATCTTCTGGTGCTCAACCCTCTGAGCCACACAGGGTTTCACAAAAGAGGAATGATGGTACCAACCTGCCGTCACCTACCTCTGCACAACCAGCCCCACATCCTATCAAATCCTGCCCCCTTGACCAATCTATTCCAGAGCCTTCTATCCCACCCAGTTCAAATTTTAAACCTAACCCACCCAGCAGACCTACCGTTCACAAGCAGGCCCATCCCTCATCAGCCCACCCCCTAACTCGGCGAACCCAAATCTTGACCCAAGAGTCCAGTCCGCACCCTTCTCACCCATCTAGCCAAACCCCACAAAAGCGAAAAACACAAACAAACCCACCTGATACAAAGAAACAAAAACTTACCCAACAGGACCTCTCCTTACGGCCCCAATCTTACCTTGGAACATACCCCACCAGACCTGTCCCTTGACCCCCCATATTGGGCCCTGTCCAGAAACCTCTTTTCACCTCCAATACACATATCAATACTGGACCTGTTGAAGGCTCAGGGAACTGGAAAGGTCTCTCTAATTTCTCTGTGGGATCTGGGTCCTCTACTCACCCTTTGAATTCTGGCAGGAAGCAGGGACAACCAAGGAGTAGTAGACGGCTTTCCCTCAAGAGGCAGGCCAGAGCTAGAGATATGAATACACCTGATTCTTTTCCAGTTACTACTTTGGATGGAGCGGGTGACACAACCTTTCAACCAACGGCGGAGGCTGGGGTAGATGATGCCACCCAGCCCTGCCGCTCATCATGAATTGTATTGGGTGGAACTGTCGGGGTCTCGGGAATCCCTGGGCAGTTCGTCGCCTTAATGCTCTTGTAAGGAGCACAAACCCAACTATACTGTTCCTCATGGAAATAAGGAGGAGCAGTCTGGAGATGGAAAGAATTAAGCTCGAGGTTGGTTTGTTACATGGTATCTCAGTCGATTGCGTTGGCACTGGCAGAGGCGGTGGCCTAGCACTGTTTTGGCAACAAGAAACCGATGTCACCTTGTTTTCTTATTCACCCAATCACATCGATGTCTCTGTGCGAGATGGTACAGGCCTATGGCGCCTCACGGGTTTCTACGGGGAACCGAATGAAGGAGAAAGACAACGCACTTGGGACCTTCTCAGGTTATTGAAGTCAAAATCCACCCTGCCATGGGTCATATTTGGGGACTTTAACGAAATCATGAGGCCTATGAGAAGAGAGGAAGGCTGCCAAAGCCGGCGCGACTCATGAGGGCCTTTCAAGAAGCGGCTGACTTCTGCCAAGTTGAGGATATGGGATTCTACGGATATCTATTCATATGGAACAATGGGAGGGAGGGACACCACTATGCCGAACTCAGGTTGGATAGGGGCTTGTGTATATCCTCTTGGCGGGATCTTTACCCCAACTGCTTGGTCACCCACCTCAGTCACCATGGTTCTAATCACCGGCCCCTTTTGCTGTCCCTTGAGGCCCCAATCCAAGGTGTCAGGCGCTCCTCTTAGTTGCATTTTGAGGAACACTGGAGTAGAGACAAGGCCTGTGAGAGTATTATTCGGGAAATATGGTGCTCGGGTGCTGCATCAACCTCTATTCTGGAGGTGAGAGAATGACTATCTGAAACATTAGGTCGTCTGGCCAACTAGAATAGCATGGTCCATAGGAGTATACCTAGGGAGATCGCAAAGGCAAGGTGAGACCTTGATGCCCTAGATACTCGTTGGCCTTCTGTTATGGTGATCCAACAAAAGAGGGCACTTCAGACCAAGCTTGACGATTTGCTAGAATGCGAGGAGCTAATCTGGAGACAAAGATCCAGGGCCCTCTGGTTAGAGAGTGACGACTCCAATACTTCATTCTTCCACCGAAAGGCTAACCAGAGGCGGAAGAGAAATGCAATTACTGCGTTGGAAGACCAGCAGGGCATCCTCATAGACAATCCCCAGGTTATTGTCTCTCTGGTATATTCATATTTTTCCTCCATTTTTTCCTCCAACTTACGCTCTCCCCCTACTGTCTGCTTGCCCTCTTTAACATGAAGACTATCAGCAGACCTTCAGTCCATGCTTATGAGGCCCTTCTCCCCTTGTGATATTAAGGAGGCTCTTTTTCAAATGCACCCGGGGAAAGCCCCGGGCCCTGATGGGATGCCCCCACGGTTTTACCAGAAGTGTTGGCACTTGGTTCAACATGACATTACCAACAATATCCTTCCCCTCTTAAATTCTGGATGTATTCCACCAGTAATGGGGGCGACCAATATCACCCTCATTCCCAAGTGCAAGAACCCCAAGAAGATGGTGGACTTCAGGCCTATAAGTCTCTCCAATGTCTTATATAAGATTACCTCCAAGGCAATTGCTAACCGACTTAAATTATGCATGCCTTCAATTATCTCTGAAAATCAAAGTGCATTTGTTCCCGGGCGGCTAATCTCTGACAACATCCTTTTCTCCTTTGAAATGCTACACTGCCTGAAACGAAGAAAGAAGGCAAAAGGGGGAGTTTTCTCTCTTAAGCTTGATATGTCGAAAGCTTTCGATAGGGTAGAGTGGGGCTTCCTTAGTGTTGTTATGCACTCCATTGGGTTCCCTCCATCCTTCATTAACTTAATCATGCAGTGCATCCAATCAACCTCTTATCGGGTGAAGGTGAATGATACTTACACATAAACCATCATACCCACATGCGGATTGAGACAGGGAGATGCTTTGTCACCGTATCTTTTCCTCCTTTGCAGCGAAAGACTCACGGCCTTATTGGATGTAGCTGAGAAAGACGGCAGATGGGAGTCATTTGCGGTGTGCAATGGTGCCCCTAATGTCTCGCACCTCCTCTTTGCGGACGACTCCTTAATCTTCTCGAAGGCTACCCTCACTTCCGCTAGGACAATCAGTTGCATCCTGGAGCAGTATCAGAAGATGTCAGGTCAAGTTGTCAACTTTGACAAATCTGCCATCTAGTTCAGCCCTAACTGTACGTCGGAACTCAGGGATGGGATTATAGACATTCTGGCGTTAGGGAAGAAAGCTGTCATATCAGTTACCTTAGATTACCGCCGGTGATAGGTAAGGCTAAGAGAGAGGTCTTCCAACAGATCCGTGAACGGGTCTGGAATCGGATTAAGGGATGGAAGGGATGCCTCCTTTCAAGAGCAGGCAAGGAGGTTTTGATCAAGGCAGTCGCCCAGTCCATTCCTTCCTATGCCATGTCGGTCTTCCAGCTGCCCGCCACTCTTTATAAGGAACAAACATCACTCATGAGCAGATTCTGGTGGGGGAGTAATTCTGATGGGGGCAAAATCCACTGGATAAGTTGGGCTACTCTCTGTAAACCCAAGCATGAGGGAGGGCTTGGCTTTTGTGACCTTGATATCTTCAACTTGTCCCTTTTGGCTAAGTAGGGGTGGCGGTTGCTGCAACATCCAGCCTCTCTATGTGCGAAGATCTTAAAGGCCAAGTATTTCAAATCCTCTGATTTTTTACATGCTGATTTGGGAAGCAGACCCTCATACACTTGGCGCACCCTTCTTTGGGGTCGGGAGGTACTACAACTGGGTCTGATCAGAACTATAGGGATCGGCACTAGCACTTCCATCATGGGTGACCCCTGGCTTGGTAGGTCTTGGTCCTTTAGACCTCTTTACCTGAAGCAACCTCTTCAAGAGACGAAGGTGGCAGACCTAATGCTTGAGAATCCTACACGATGGAACGTGGAGAAACTCAATGATCTTTTCTCCTCGGCTGATGTCGAAACCATCTTACAGATTTCTTTACCCAGGGCTAATGTACCTGATTCTTGGAGTTGGTTTTTTTCAAAACGTGGGAATCTCTCCACGAGCAGTGCTTATCACGCACAACGCACGTATTCTAGCAAGCAGTTGGCTAGCTCCTCCTCATCCGGGGCTGTTAGTGGGGCCTAGAAGCGCCTCTCTAGTGTGAAAGTGCATAACAGGATCAAAAACTCCTGCTGGCGGCTGGCACATGATGCGCTACCAGTCCAACAGAAGTTGTCGCTAAGACGAATCGTTGATACAGCGGCGTGCCCACGCTGTAAGGGTCCACCTGAATCGGCCAAACATGCGATCTTCGAGTGCCCACAGTCACAGGCAATTTGGAACCACACTCGGTGGAAAGGTACAGGTCCAATCATGTTGAAGGAGTCTGTTTTCGACTGCATGGACAGGCTTTTGTAGGAGGAGTCAGAGGACACCCTAGCAGCAGCATTGAGTCTCATGTATCATGTTTGGAAAACAAGGAACAAGGAGATCTTCCAACATGAGGAGACGCACCCTATCGTGGTGGTGGATTATGCACTACGCTCATGTTCAGATTATCTGCAGTTGCGAGTAACGGGGCATACAAAAGCTGAATCCTAGGCTCCCCGGTCCCACCTCACTTGCAAATGGGAACCGCCACCCGTTGGGTACGTCAAGGTGAACTCTGACGCTGCTGTTTGTAGTAAGTTTAACCGCAGAGGTGTTGGTGCCATTTTTAGAGACCACTCAGGTCAGTTTTTGGGTGCCTTGGCCTCTAGGGTTGAAAGTATAACAAACCCCTTACTTTTGAAAGCCATAGCAATGCGTGATGTAATGGCGAGAGCAAAAATGATGGGATTTCCTTTTGTAGTCATAGAGACTGATTCTCTCTCCCTGTTTCGGCTTGTAACGTATAGGGATGTAGACCTATCTTCTGTAGGTGCTATTGTTACTGATATCCTTTTGTTAGCTAGGGAATTTATTTCATGTTCCTTTTGTCATGCACCTAGGAACTGTAACCGGGTCGCAGATGCCCTAGCTCATGTCTCCTTTCTTTGTAAGTCCCACATATTTTGGACTAGCTCCCCCCCGCTCCATATATGGTCTTTAATAGTCGGGGATTGTACTACTTCCAATCATTAATACAATGATGAACTTCCAATCAAAAAAAAAAAAAATTAAGACACCTTTAGGCTATGTTTGGTTTATGGTAGAAGATGGAATAGGAATAGGAATAGAAATACCACAATAAATTTGAAACATCCGATCCCGGATGATTCCGGTTATTTACAAAGCGTGGATTCCATGAGGAGTCCTATTCCTTCTCTAATATGTCAACCAAAAAACATAATGCAATTAGCACTACAAATGAGCCGAGCTGTTCGCAAATAACTCGAGGCTCAGCTCGATAATAACTCGTTCGAGCCTAGCTCGTTGAGGAAACGAGCGAAGCCTGAACTTGTCTGTAAAAAGCTCAAAGCTAAATAAGCCGAGCTTGCTGAAACTCGACTCGTTAGCTCGTGAGCTTGGCTCATTTAGGTCGATTAAGTAACTTGTGAGAGATTCATCAGTGATGCTTTCTTAAAAAATTAAGCTTATAAATTATATTCTATTAGATTGAATCTTAGATGATAAAATAACTTAATTAGGTCATAATCAACAAACTAAAATAGCTTAATTAGCTTATATTGCATTTTATTTCAATTTTTATTTTAAAATCTTGAAGCTGGAATAATGATTTATTTTAAAATTTTATTGAATATGATATATCTATCATCTTTTAAAAAATATTTCTATCATTATCTCATTAATAAAATATTTTTAATTTTTTATGATATAATAGTTGATATGGTTGATTTATTAAATTATTAATTAATAATATTTTTTTCATGACCTTAATTTGTAATTATTAGCTCGTTTGTAGCTCAATAACGCTTACTAAACAAGTCAAGCTTGAGCCGAGCCTGAGCCTATCAAAATCTTAATGAGCTAAGCTCGAGCTTAATATGTAGGCTCGAAACGAACACGAACAGAGCTTGATCTTGGTTAAATTTTCACGAGCTGAGCCTGAGCCACCAGAAGCTGGGCTCGGCTCGACTCATTTACAGCCCTAAATGCAATAGGATTCCTATTTCTATTCCCATTGGAAGCGTACCAAATATAGCCTTATTTTTAATACGAGACCTACAAGGATTTGGAATTTTTTTTTCTTTTGCTTCCTGACACACATATATATAACTCCCAGTGAGTGTTAAATTCTTGAAAACAAGCTCAAAGATTTTTATTTTACAAGTTGTTTCGTAAAAAAAAAAAAAGCCTAACAGTAACAGCTCATAGGGTTTTTAAGGGAGAGGACTAAAGATATTATATGAAGATGGTCACTGCATACAACATGGCCAAGATAGTACTTGTGGTTGCAATTGTTGCTTTGATTGTCATATCAGTGGTGGCCAAAGGTGGAAGTGGCTTTGATTGTCACATCGGTGGTGGAGGCAGTGTGGAGGCTTTAGAGGTGGCGGGTGGAGGTATGGTGTTGGTGGCCAATACTCGACAAAACGGGTATTGACATGACAACCCGACACGAACTCGACACGAAATTAGCAGGTATAGATCATAGATTTTCAACCCGTTCAATTAAATAGGTTGACCCGACACGACACGAAAATTAGCAGGTCAGGTCGCGGGTTGACCCGCCAACCCGATGGGTACCTGTTTATGACCCGATTATATTTAGGGTATAGATATTTTACTAATTTAATATAAGACTTATTCAATATTTAAGTCCAAAGTTACTAAAATTATCCAAAAATATCTCTATAAATATTTTAAAATATTATTATATTATGATTCTATAATTTATAATTTTATTGAATATATGAGAAAATCTAATTATATACCTATTTGCTTAAAAAATACAACGACTTGTGCAAAATAGAAAAATTTCAAACTGATTTTTTGACTTGTTAGAACCCGTGGGTCAACCCGAACCCGACACGATAATAAATGGGTTGGACACGACACGACACGATTATTAAATGGATCGGGTCAGGTTGAAGATTTAGAACCCGTTTACCTGTTCAACCCGACACTAACCCGACACGACAACACGAATTGCCAGGTCTCGTGGCCATGGCGGTGGGCATCATAGCAAGTCTGCATCATCACCAGTATGGAGTCCCTCCGGGCTTATTAATCATCTAATCCTTTTATTTTTTACTTTCATCACAGTTCAAGGGATGTAATTGTAATTTCCACGATTTTTTCTTTTTTTATTTCTGTTTTGACTCTAGCCTTTCTTTTTAATTATTAATTAGAAACTCTTGCATACCTGATTTTCATCACCGTTCTGATTAGTGTGTACGGTTGTTTTATTGGATCTTATTTTTTCTATTTTCTTTAAGCTATATATGATCTTGTTAGTTTAATTCCCCCTGCATGCGTTTAGTCTTTTACTATCGTATTAATATGCTTAATGATTTTTCGTCGAAATTCTGTTCGTGCCAAAAGTTTCAAATATATATTTGACCCGTAAAAATTCTTTCCAAATAAGGCTAAATTACAATTCACCTCCTTTTCCATCCTTTCCCATCTACCTAAACATAGAAATTAACCACGTGTTCTTAATTACCACCAAATCAGTTAGTCTTTAGCGGGCCAATAATAGTTTTTTGCTTACGCATTTGTCCTAGGACCTTATTTTCTTTCGGTTCAACCCCCGTAATAACTCTTCACCTTTATTGATGTCAGCCCAACCCAGAGAGTGTGTAAAAATGAGGACGACAAAAGAAAATTTTTCACAGACACGCCACACAAAGAAGATTTTACACTACTACAATATTGCTTTTTTACCACAATAACAGAAACAGCTAGTTCGTGTTCCCTTTTGCAATCAATCAAACAGAGGAACAATCCAATCATCTAACAAGAAACGCAAAAGCATGATCTGATATGTGTTCAATTACATGCACATTCATCCACACACAAAATTGGGTAGGGCGACAATCCGCGGGGACACAGTTAATTTGCCTCATATACTAAAACCTCAAAGAAACGTTTGCCAATATTCTTCACCAATGCATTCTCTTGCCTTTGTGTTGTCAAGCAGCGCTAAGCTCTCCACAAAGGGGCAAAGATCAACGTCATGGTACCCTGCACTTTTTACTTTTTTGGGATCCACAAACATGCCACCATTTGGATTGGCAAACGCTAAGTCCCATGTGGGACATGAACAGTAGCAATTTATCATTGCTACTAATTCTCAGTGCCCTCCCTATCCTAAGCCTTCCATTGTCAATACTCAACTTCTTCCATGAATCCACCACCACACCATATTCTTTCAACACCCACACCTGTATAATTGGAAATTGATCTGTACCAAGATCTCCACACACCATAATCGATGAATCTTTATAGGTTGATATAGAGATGCAGTCGTGGTACTTGTGGCGGTATTGAACCCTCACGAGACAATCCGGCAACATTATTTCACCAAAACCCTCTTCTCTTAAATCATATGACACTATCACATTAACACCAGAGGACCCTACTCGGGTGGCAATAGAGTGGAGAATCCCTCCAACACAAATTGCAGCTCTAAAGATTCTCTGCTTATATTGCTTATACTTGTATATTGGTGCATTCTGCTTTTGATATCCAGTTTTCCAACAACCCTTGTTAACAGAGTAAATAATCGCATTCCTTGTCGATCCTTTGCAACTGATTCTTACCAGCTTGAAGTCCCTGTGATGCAGGAGCAAAATTATTAATATTTTAATATTTTATTTTATTTTTATGTTGGGTCGGTTACTGTTCACGTGTCACTGTTCATGTATTACTGTAGCAAGTCGGTACTGTTCACGCGTACTGCTCATAGCTCTAGTTTTCAGTAGCTTATTATTATTTTATTTTGATTATACGTCTCTAGTGGTTTTAAACCTTAATTATCAATCCTATTGTTCCTAAACAATTCTTATTGCGTTTACCGCTAGATTCTCTGCTATTTTTGAGTTTTCTATTTTCTATCCTATTCTCTACCCTACATCACCCTGGTTCTACTATCATAGCCGAACCCTATAAAGGCATTCAAACATTTGCTAGTAGTTCCGTTCCCGTCAAATACATAGTATTTCTGAATTAACGGGTTCCAAAGAATGAAGTTATTGATCTTATCGTCCCCGTATGACAGACGTGATGCAAGACAAACCAAGCCATTGCAAGAACCAATAAAGTCGTGATGTGAAACCGTAGAGAATAGGGAGTGGAATGATTTGTACTTATCAAATTCTTCATTCTCGAAATGGAGGCTGTAACGATTTACTATTGTCAAGTACTGATGGTGGTGGCGAAGCATGAAAAGAGGTTTCTGATTAGTTGAAGCGAGAGATCCATCGAGGTTTCTGGAGATGAAGGAAGGGCTTGTTATGAGCTTCATCCACCACTTATACACGGCCATGCATTGCACGATGTGCTTTATTGGGAGTTTGTGAAGGATCTCCAGTATCACATCTTCGGGAAGTGGGCAATTATTTGGTCTATAATCAAATACTACGTACTTAATACTGATTTTAGTAAACAATAAGCGTCAAATTAAGGCACAAGACGGATCTTCATAATTCAGATTTGAGGTGCTGCTTTATAAGTAAAACATTAAACAACCGTAGCCATTCAGATTTGAGCTAATAGTTCACCTATCGGGACCATGAACGCACTGGTTCATGCTTGTGCCTGATATATTCTCCATTGTGAGGCCAATACTCTTGATTTGATTACTATTCGTCTACCCTGAAACGCTCGCAAACATAACAATATTTAGTGTACACGGCTCGAACGGGACTAAACCAAAAAAAAAAAACATAACATCTAATGTCAAGGAGTCTTTGACAAGTATACATTAAACACATGAAATTGAAATCAAAAGCAATCTGTAAAATCCGATTCACTTACCAGTCATACTTTGTGCTTTTTAATTCAAGTGAAAGCCCCTTAGGCTTGAAACTTGCATAGACCCATCCATACTTTGTGCTTTTAATTCAACAAGGAGGGAGGCGTGGGGATTCGAACACGTGACCGTTTGGTCATTATGGCTCCGCTACTAACTGTAATGTCCCAGCTTGTCAACTGTCACTATAGACCAACACGGGACCTTTCCAACATGCTTTGTCCCCACTCGCATGTTTCCGGGGAAAACTTCCCAAGAGGTCACCCATCTCAGAATTGCTCCAAGTCAAGCACCTTTAACTTTTGAGTTCTTTTGGAATGAGCACCGAAAAAGTAGGTGTGCTGGAAAATATATATATGCAAACAAGGCTCTAACAATATCAAAGATTAAAATTGAATGGAGAAACGCCACCAGTGCCTAGATTTCACTTTGACTTTGTTGCTGTGCACAATGCCAAACCTCGCTGCACCTCCGCCAAAAGGAAATTGCTCCTCGAAACACCGATCCACCACTTTCACGATCTTCTTTTTTTCTTCCTCGCTACCTTTTTGTTTTTCCCCACGCTACACAATTTTCTTTTTATTTTTTGCACCTCACGACAAATCAAATTTTTTTTCAACAAACACTTGTCACCGCAAAATTTTTTTTTGCGCAGCATTGATCTTCTCCACCGGATCTTTATAGGCTCCGCTACCAATTATAGAATATAAAATTGCTCAACCATAAACCACCTTTTTATTTAATTTGAAACCTCACAGACATAAACTAGGCGCGGTGTCCCTCACGTAGCCACACTCACAACTCTTGATTTGCTACACTTATAATAAAATCCTAACATACTTATTTATAGGAACTCTGACTTAACGGACAAGACTAACTCTTAAACCGAACCGGACTTGGACTTTTGAAGCCCAATAACATAAAAACTTTTAAACCCAGTCAAACTACGCTTAGTTTAATACCCAATAGAAGATTTTACACTACAATATTGTTTTTTTCCACAATAACAGAAACGGCTAGTTCGTGTTCCCTTTTTGCAACCAATCAAACATAGGAACAATCCAATCATCTAACAAGCAACATCTGATATATATTCAATTACATGCTAATTAATTTATTTTTTTTCGGTTTCCCATTGGTATCCCGGGACAGTCTACCTTTATTGACATCAAAGGCACCAGACTAAATCCAGCTCGACTCGGGTGGCGCACCTAGGTAATTGCGGGTGAGTCTCCCAAATGAGGTTTTCTGCGTACACGAGGACTCGAAACCCGAGACCTCGCTTAAGCGGAACTGTGAATACCCGACCCAAAATCACTTGGGCCTATTCACCTAATCCTATCACCTTCTTCTTCGGGTCAATCCCATAATCTTGTAGTCGCCACCCGAGTTTTATTAAGGACAAAACTTGGGAAAAAACCTTGATATGACTCATTTAGGCTACATGGTCATGGCGAACCAAGGTTATGGGATCGAGGGTTCGTCGTAGATGGGAAGGTGTTAGGCACCCATCCATGTTGGGTCGAGACAGTGTGCAATTATGAAATGCAAGTGTGTCTGGTGCAAGTGTGCGGGTATGGAAAGTAAAGAGAAGGGGAGAAGAAGAAGATTTGGCTTGCATGCCGTTGTAAAACCGAGATTACCTACGTACCCGAGTGATCGGGGTCAAAGCAACGTAGTTCTAAACATGGAACAAATCGGCTACTTATATCATTAAAAGCATCAGCACGTAATCAACAAAGATCAATCAAAAGAGAAGGTTTAGTGTTACCTCTTGTAGCCCTCCTCTAGCTCCTTGCAATGGGCTGAGTTCTACAGCCACCTTCTTGCCGCTTCTAAGCTCTATGGTTGATCCTCTTCTTGACCTCTCCTTATTGAACCACTGCTAGTGTCTCCCACGAAAATCCTCCAGAGTTTTTGCTTAAAGAATGTATTTCTAGGCTTGGAGAACTAGAGTTTCTCCAAGCACACAAGGCTTATAGGTGTGTATGTAAGAAAAGTGTGTCCTTTTCTGAAATGTGTGTGAGGGGTTCTATTTATAGTGTTCTGGAAAGCCTAGGGGCGTAGACCTACTTAATGGTGAAGATTATGCCCGAAAATCTGGTCCAAAACCCCTTAGGATCGAATTAGGAACAAAATCGGCGAAAATCGGAGATTCTGGGTACCTATGACCGCCGCTGTCGGCGGGGGATGACCGCCAACACCTGGCGGTCGTCTTGAGATGACCGCCAGTCACCCCGCGTGTCATCCGTTCTTTCCTTTTTTGGCCTCCAATCCATCTAATTTAGCCCTGATTTGATCCTACCGCGTAATTAACCCCTAATTGACCCAGAATTACTCAATTACTTGATCATTACTCCCCCTAAGTCATTCCATAACGAGTTGGTTACATTTTTTTGCCTATTTCATACTAAATCTTACCAAAAACAACATTTCTACATAAATGATGATTTAGCCCTGATTTTTCACGGAAATCAGAGCTAAAATTGTCCTGCAAGAAATGTGTTAATGGACTGGGTAAACTCTGGAGAATCTATTTACTTGGATCCTTA
Source organism: Turnera subulata (assembly GCA_028386065.3). NCBI lineage: Eukaryota > Viridiplantae > Streptophyta > Magnoliopsida > Malpighiales > Passifloraceae > Turnera > Turnera subulata. The sequence continues at coordinate 44,453 of JAKUCV010006773.1, read as the reverse complement.
AACCCATTCCTAACCCAAAAATACATCAACTCAATATAATTGGGTTAAAAACAACTAAAAGAGCCCACGTAGTACAATGAAATATATTTTAATATGAATAAACCTTATTATATGTTTTACCCTAAGATTAAATCATCTTATTAATCCTAAGGTTTAGATTATCAAAATACATTAATCCTACTAAATTAAATTCTTATTATATCTTAACTCAAAATCAGATCATCCCACTAACCTCAAGTTAGATAATTTTTGGAATTTAGTTTTAGTAAAAAATTCGTGGGTCAAATTTGGGTGTTCACAGATGCCCTTCGTTGATGAGTTCTTAGGGACTAAGGACGAAACAACGTAAGACAGGAACCACCAAATTTGAATGATGAGTGTGTGGCACGTGTCAAACTTTGGAGCATGCCATGCTCCTCTCCAGGAATCATCTTATCCTGGAGCTTTGAGGGACTAACCCTCGGATTCTTGGAATCATTTCATCCCAGGTCTTAAGAATCATCTCATCTCGAGGTGATAGAACTATGTTGTTAACAAGGAATACTCCCATCCTTGTCAGCAGGGTTTTGACGATAGACTCATCACATCTATCAACAAGGAATACTCTCATCCTTGTTAGCTGAGTTTTGTCTTGAAAATTATCTCATTCTAAGACGATATAATCATCTCATCTATCAACAAAGAATACTCCCATCCTTGTCAGCTGGGTTTTGTCTTGGGAATCATCTCATCCCAAGATGATAAAATCATCTCATCTATCAACAAGGAATACTCCTATCCTTGTCCTCTGGGTTTTGTCTTGAGAATCATCTCATCCCAAGATGATAGAATCTTCTCATCAATAAGGAATACTCCCATCCTTGTCAGCTAGGTTCTGTCTTGGGAATCATCTCATCCCAAGACAATAGAATCATCTCATCTATCAACAAGGAATACTCCCATCCTTGTCAGCTAGGTTTTTTCTTGGGAATCATCTCATCCCAAGATGATAGAATCATCTCATCTATCAATAAGGAATACTCCTATCCTTGTCAGCTGGGTTTTGTCTTGGGAATCATCTCATCCCAAGACGATAGAATCATCTCATCTATCAACAAGGAATACTCCGATCCTTGTCAGCTGGGTTTTGTCTTGAGAATCATCTCATCCCAAGACGATAGAATCATCTCATCTATCAACAATGAATACTCCCATCCTTGTCAGCTGGGTTTTGACTTGGGAATCATCTCATCCCAAATTTCGGGAATCATCTCATCCCGAATGGCTTTGCCATCTGATTTTCATAAAAAATGTCGTCTCACGGCTTGGCTATCTAGTCTCTAGGCTTCTTGTGCCCCTATCGTCGTCTAAAATGTTGCTTCGCGACTGTGTTGTCTATGTCTCGGGCATTATATGCCCCTACATCTTCACTTCGTGGCTTGGTTGTCGGGAAATATCTTATCCCGAGGTTTGATTTTGCGTGTATCGGGTACACGGCTTCGGTTTTGCATTCTCTCATGTTTGTTTCTCCTCACTTCTCAATTTTGCGTGTACCGGATACACGGCTCTGGGTTCACTCCTCTCTAGGTATTCTCTCGTTCTCGGGTTGTGGTTGAACGTGTTTCTAAAATTACCCTAGTGTTTCTGGTCACCTGGCAGTCTCACGGCATTAAGAAAGATGTTTTCTTACGGTCGGGTTGTCTGGGTCCCACGCCTTTGCTTACTGGACCCAATGTTGTACCCCTTGGGATTATAGAAATAAAAAAGGTGGGGTGTGATGCCCCTAGCATGAGGTTCTAGTGAGCGCTTAGTACCAGCTTTTCAAAGCCAACGGGAGCCGTGCTCTTGATTCAGGATTATCAGGAAATCGGGGTAAAGAATATTAATTCAAACAATGTATCTCATTATTCGGGACTCAAAAATATGCATACAGGGTTTTATCTCAGTAGAAAGGTCGTTTCGGGGCGCGGGGCCCGCAAAAATTGAGGCGGGACCCAGAACAGAGGTTGCGGTCTTCTCGTGATGTCCGCCGGCCTTGTTTCGGGTTTAAAAGCCCTTTCTCTTCTCTCTCTCCCCTCATTCTCCATTCAAACACTCTCAAACCCCGAATTCTCTCAACTTTCTCTCCTTCTCTTCATTCTCAAAACACCCCAACTCTCCCCAATTCTCATCCATGGCGTCATCATCATCCAATCTTCCTAAGTCGCGAGAGGAAACCATGAGGAAGTATCGTCCCAATTCCGACCCAGAGGAGAATCCACGCCTTTTGTTGAAATCTCCGAATAGGCACATCTCCTCCCAACTCCACAAAGTCCAAGTAAGTGATTTCTAACCCCAAAAACTCCTTGAATTTGAGTTTTGATTGATTTTTTGAATTTAAGCCCTCATACCTTTAGAATTCAAATTTATGCAATGCATGGTGTGTTTGAATGCTTGAGAATGTCCCTGAGATGTCTATGATGTTCGCCCCTACATTTATTTCATGGATTAAACACAAGAAATTAGGAATTGAAGTTTTGCCCAAATTGGGGGTTTGGGGTTCTTGGCGAATTTTAGAGATTGTGGGTGATTCTAACATTGCTTTTGTTAGTGTAATATGCCCAAAAGCCAATCAATGGATGATTGTTTGTAGTCATGTATATACATTAAGGTTATTCCAATAAATATGATTATGAGATAATAACTTGCACATATTTATAACCCTAGAATACTTTGTATTCTTAAAATGTCCCTAGTCGATTATTATTATGGATGGGTTGTAATAATAAATTAAGACTAGCGTATGTTGAGAATTATATGAGATATGAATTCTACATACGGGTACAAGTTAGAGAACTTGTGGACTGGACTGACCCACATAAGAACCCTACATGGAATGTTATATGATAGTCATTAGTGGTTCTTTTATATGTATTGTCCTTAGACCTGAGATCATCAAGGTTCCCAGCATATGAGTCGTATACTTTGAAATTATTCCTAGTCATCCGTAACTGGGTGGTCTTAAGGGTAATCATTGGGTATATGATAAATGTGTAGTGGGTTTTGATTGATCAAGATGGGATTCGTCCGACCCATATAACGGGTATATTATCAGATGGGCCTCTTGATAGAGTTGAACTGTAAATGCATGGCCATACTCGGATTATATGATATGGTGATATCATTAGGATTCGTTTTACACAGTTAACTCGGGGATCAAGAAACTAAGATTAAACATATACAAGATTGACGTTATCCATGTCTCGGTTTAATCTTGATAATGGGACGAAAGGACGATGACAATTTCTGAGGCATATAGAATCAGTACTGATCTTGTCGTTCGGGTAGCAATGATATGTTGCTAGACACCGCTCTTTGCTTATAATTATAAAATGAGATTTTAAAATTATTGCCGGACATTACAAGTGCCTACAGGGTCACACATATAGAACCGTTGATTCGAGCAGGTGGTTGAACCGTGGTTGGACCATGGTTCGACCGGGTGTGGTTGGACTGCGGTTGGACCGTGGTTAGACCAGGGTCGTTTTGGGCTGGTTTGGTTCAGTAATTGTCAGAATTATTAGACCAAATTATTACTGTGATGTGTGTTTATACATTAGTAGAGACAAGATTATGTGGAGACATAATCATGTTGGGCAATGGGTCATTATGTTTGCCATTACCCATTGTCTTTTAGCATTAATTGAAGTGGGTAATCTGATTACACTTCTCTATTATTACATTCTGCAATTTTTCAGAGCAAAAAAACACGCCATCACTCTATTCATTCTTCGTGAAAGATTGAAGAACAAAACACACCACAAAGCTCCCGGATTTCCGCAGCTAGCACCGCGTTTCGGGAGAGCTCGAGTTGTTTATCGTGTGACGATTTCCGGCTTGACATCACGGTTCGTGTGGATACCGTAGAGGGGCGAGATCATTCTCTGGCTCTTGCTGATTCGGTTCTTCAGTTAGGTGAAAGATCCTAACCGTTTCAGGTATGTACGAAAATTTTGTTGTTCGGTTTAGTTGCTTCACATGGATCCTTCATGTGTTTATGGGTTTCTGCTGTGCATTTGTTGCATTTAGATTGTCTATTTTGCATGACCGGAAACTTACAGTGGTAGCGGAGCCTCTTGTGAAGCTCTAAACCGAATTTATGTGCATATGTTGATATGTTCATGTAAATATATATGATGTGTTATATGTGATGTAGCATGATCATTATATGTTGAGTTCATTATGTATATGTGATATATGTTGATGTTGGTTTGTGTCAAAAGTGTTTTGACAACAAGAACTTGATTGGTATGTGATATCAATCAAGTAGTAATTGGCAGTAAGTCGAAGGGGTTCGACAAAACGAAAATCTATCGTCAGTTTTTGGAAGGAACGATGGTCGTTCTAGTGCTGCAGGGCCAGGACATCGATGTTCATAAGATGGACATCGATGTCCACATGAGGATTTGCCTTGGCCGAGCCTGTTCTATGAAAGGTTGGCCTTGGCAGATTCACATGAACATCGATGTTCAGGATTAAACATCGATGTCCAAGAGCCTTGTAAGATTGATTTGAGATTCCAGAGACCAAATAACATCGATGTTCACTTTATAACATCGATGTCCTTGTGTTCCAGAGTCTCAAACATCAAAGTTTAAAGGTTAGGCATCGATGTTTAAAACTACTGCCAAGTTTTTGGACCTTCGAAACTTTCCAACATCGATGTCCAAGAGTTGAACATCGATGTTCTTGAGTTCCAGAGGCCAATGAACCTTTGGAACTTTCCAACATCGATGTCCAAGAGCTGAACATCGATGTTCTTGAGCTCTGCCAAATAGTTTGGGCTTCCAGAGCCTCAAGGACATCGATGTTGATGAGAGGACATCGATGTCCTTGTGTTCCAGAGGCCAAATGACATCGATGTTCATGACAGGACATCGATGTCCTAGAGTACCCGAGGCCAATGGACATCGATGTTCAGCAATGGACATCGATGTCCTTGTGCATTACCAAGATGTTGGGGAGAATCAGATTCTCAAAGACATCGATGTTCACTTATGGGCATCGATGTTTACCTGTATCTTTGGTTTCCAAATTTACATAACATCAATATATGATTTGTTGATTATATGCATGTGATGTATGA
>JAKUCV010006773.1:0-34689 GCA_028386065.3 Turnera subulata | reverse complement strand
AAAGGCTTCTCGGGCTAAGTCAGAGTACGTATATTGACAAGGTGCTAAAGAGGTTTAGCATGCAAGATTCTAAGAAAGGATTCTTGCCCATGTCAAATGGCGTATCTCTCTCTAAGAATCAATGTCCTAGTACATCGAAGGAGAGAGAGCAGATGAGTAAGATCCCTTATGCTTCAGCAATAGGATCTATCATGTATGCCATGTTATGTACTCGACCGGATGTTGCATATGCTTTGAGTGTCACAAGCAGATATCAATCTGATCCCGGTGAGAGTCACTGGACAGCGGTTAAGAACATCCTTAAGTACTTGAGAAGGACTAAGGATGCATTCCTTGTGTATGGAAGCGTTGATGAGCTTGTTGTAAAAGGTTACACAAACAGACAGGGATGACTTTAGATTGCAATCAGGTTATGTGTTTTGTCTTGGAGGTGGTGCTGTATGCTGAAAGAGTTCTAAGCAAGAGACAGTTGCAGATTCTACAACCGAGACTGAGTACATTGCTGCCTCAGATGCGGCGAAAGAGGCTGTTTGGATTAAGAAGTTCGTAACTGAACTTGGGGTGGTTCCTAGTATTGAGAGTCCGATTGAGCTCTATTGTGACAACAATGGGACAATCGCACAGGCTCAAGAACCTAGATACCACCAGAGATCCAAACATATACTCCTACGCTATCATCTTATTAGAGAGATCATAGATAGAGGCGACGTCAGACTGTGCAGAGTTCTTTCTGAGAACAATGTAGCATATCCTTTGACTAAGCCGCTCACACAGCAGAAGCATGTTGGTCATTGCGCATCCATTGGTATTAGATACACGCCTGATTGGCTTTAGTGCAAGTGGGAGATTGTTAGTGTAATATGCCCAAAAGCCAATCAATGGATGATTGTTTGTAGTCATGTATATACATTAAGGTTATTCCAATAAATATGATTATGAGATAATCGCTTGCACATATTTATAACCCTAGAATACTTTGTATTCTTAAAATGTCCCTAGTCGATTATTATTATGGATGGGTTGTAATAATAAATTAAGACTAGCGTATGTTGAGAATTATATGAGAAATAAATTCTATATACGGGTACAAGTTAGAGAACTTGTGGACTGGACTGACCCACATATGAACCCTACATGGAATGTTATATGATAGTCATATGTATTGTCCTTAGACCTGAGATCATCAAGGTTCCCAGCATATGAGTCTTATACTTTGATATTATTCCTAGTCATCCGAAACTGGGTGGTCTTAAGGGTAATCATTGGGTATATGATAAATGTGTAGTGGGTTTTGATTGATCAAGATGGGATTCGTCCGACCCATATAACGGGTATATTAGCAGATGGGCCTCTTGATAGAGTTGAACTGTAAATGCATGGCCATGCTCGGAATATATGATATGGTGATATCATTAGGATCCGTTTTACAAAGTTAACTCGGAGATCAAGAAACTAAGATTAAACATATACGAGATTGACGTTTTCCATATCACGGTTTAATCTTGATAATGGGACGAAAGGATGATGACATGTTCCGAGGCATATAGAATCAGTACTGATCTTGTCGTTCGGGTAGCAATGATGTGTTGCTAGACGCCGCTCTTTGCTTATAATTGTAAAATGAGATTTTACAATTGTTGCCGGACGTTACAAGTGCCTACAGAGGTCACACACATAGAACCGTTGATTCGAGCAGGTGGTTGAACCGTGGTTGGACCATGGTTCGACCGGGTGTGGATGGACCGCAGTTGGACCGTGGTTGGACCAGGGTCGTTTTGGGCTGGTTTGGTTCAGTAATTGTCAGAATTATTAGACCAAATTATTGCTATGATGTGTGTTTGTACATTAGTGGAGACAAGATTATATGGAGACATAATCATGTTGGGCAATGGGCCATTATGTTTGCCATTACCCATTGTCTTTTAGCACTAATTGAAATGGGTAATCTGATTACTCTTCTCTGCTATTGCATTCTGCAATTTTTCAGAGCAAAAGAACACACCATCACTCTATTCATTCTTCGTGAATAAAGAACAAAACACACCACAAAGCTCCCGGATTTCCGCAGCTAGCACCGCATTTCGGGAGAGCTCGAGTTGGTTATCATGTGACGATTTCCGGCTTGACATCATGGTTTGTGTGGATACCGTAGAGGCGCGGGATCATTGTCCGGCTCTTGGTGATTCGGTTCTTCAGTTAGGTGAAAGATCCTAACCGTTTCAGGTATGTACGGAAATTTTGTTGTTCGGTTTAGTTGCCTCACATGGATCCTTCATGTGTTTCCGGGTTTCCGCTGTGCATTTGTTGCATTTAGATTGTCTATTTTGCATGACCGGAAACTTACAGCTTTGATATGGTGAATACGTGGAATTGATGTTGGATGACTGGGTATTAATGGGCTTGTCCCAATTTTGGCCAATTTCGAACTTTGCCGGGGTGGATTTTTGTGATTTTCTTTTGTTTTGACCCGTAAATAAAATTGTGATGTAATGTTGGTAGGCATGATGTAAACGTGCAATCCTACCCTTATGATGCATGTCTTGATGTGTATGATTTTGGCTTGATCTTGGTGAACCCGGGTTGGCGTGAATATTGAGTTATTTTGGCATATCTGCACAAAACTCGAAGGATAGGCAGCAAAATCATACCGGGGCTAATGCCCGCCATCTCATCCTTGAGCATGTGAGGGAGGACAGGCCTGTCCGAGAGATCATTGAGAGAGTCGGGTTGTGGGACTTCTCTCATACTTTTCGAGGGGATCGGGTTGACCTACAGCCCTTCTCTAGCACCTTGCAATGGGCTAAGTTCTGCACCCACCTTCTTGCCGCTTCTAAGCTCTATGGTTGATCCTCTTCTTGACCTCTCCTTGTTGAACCACTGCTAGTGTTTTCCACGAAAATCCTCCAGAGTTTTTGCTTAAAGAATGTATTTCTAGGCTTGGAGAAGTAGAGTTTCTCCAAGCACACAAGGCTTATAGGTGTGTATGTAAGAAAAGTATGTCCTCTTCTGAAATGTGTGTGAGGGGTTCTGCTTATAGTGTTCTGGAAAGCCTAGGGGCGTGGACCTACTTAATGGTGAAGATTATGCTCCGAAAATCTGGTCCAAAACCCCTTAGGATCGAATTAGGAACAAAATCGGCGAAAATCGGAGATTCTGGGTACCTATGACCGCCGCTGCCGGCTGTCATTAGGGGATGACCGCCAGCACCTGGCGGTCGTCTCGAGATGACCGCCGGTCACCCCGCTTGTCATCCGTTCTTTCCTTTTTCGGCCTCCAATCCCCATAATTTAGCCCTGATTTGATCCTACAACGTAATTAACCCCTAATTGACCAAGAATTACTCAATTACTTGATCATTACTCCCCCTAAATCATTCCATAACGAATTGGTTACACCTTAATGCCTATTTTATACTAAATCTTACCAAAAACAACATTTTTACATAAATAATGATTTAGCCCTGATTTTCCACGAAAATTAGAGCTAAATGTGTTAATGGGTTGGGTAAACTCTGGAGAATCTATTTACTTGGATCCTTAAACCCATTCCTAACCCAAAAATACATCAACTCAATATAATTGGGTTAAAAACAACTAAAAGAGGCCAAGTAGTACAACGAAATGTATTTTAATATGAATAAACCTTATTAAATGTTTTACCCTAAGATTAAATCATCTTATTAATCCCAAGGTTTAGATGCACAAAGGTTTAGATTATCAGAATACATTAATCCTACTAAATTAAATTCTTATTATATTTTAACTCAAAATCAGATCATCTCACTAATCTCAAGTTAGACATTTTTTGGAATTTAGTTTTAGTAAAATATTCGTGGATCAAATTTGGGTGTTCACAGGAACAAGTCGCTTACTACTTGAACCAACCTCAATTGGTAATTATATGTTAATTAATTAGGCACATACATTCACATATTAACCTGAGTGACATTCAGGGACACAGTTAATTTGCCTCAGATACTAAAACTTAAATGACACACTTGTCCTCTAACTTTTTCAATTTTAATGTTTATGTCCCTTTTCTTTTTATTTCAAACATTTTATCCCCAAACTTGATGAAAACTAGATAATGTTATCCAAATTACCTATTACAAACGGTCTACCCAATCAGAGTGACACGTGTTCTGTATGACTAACTAATTTGAAATTGTTTACTAAATTTTATTTTTCTTTTTTTTCAGATTTTAATTTCCAAAATAGAGTTTAACAAAAAATATAAATTTTTATTTTTTTTTTCATTTATCATTATCCCTAGAAAGACAACAACACCGCATCAAGCAACATGAGTTTCTACTGCCATGCTCCTCCCTTTGCTCCCTAAATCGTTGAAATTGAAATCCAGGCAACAAGGTTTCCATCTTGGGCATCAGTCTACATCTTTGCCTTCATCAAACCCTAATTTCACAAGTGCAATTCTTGGAGCCCCTCCACAAAGCAATTCGAGGAAAAAAATGGCTCATTAAAAGCCCAGAACTTGAAAAGTTAGCAATTACAGAGGATTCATTGCAATAAACTATCATTGAATTAAAAAAAAAGAAGAAGGGAACCAGAAACTAAGGAGAGTTAGGAAGCCAATTGCATCTTGGGTCCACCCTGCATACCTGGATCTAACTCAGTGCCTCACTGGAGCAGAAAGTCGTGGATCGCCACTTGATTGAGTCGCCTAGCTGAATCCCGCCGCCGTGTTGTCATCGATTTTGTCGAGGAGATGGAGGATGACTCCTTTTGGTGCTATGCGCAGGAAAGAGAGAGAGAGAGTGAGGGAGGGAGGGAGGGAGAGAGGGAGGGAGGGAGAGAGAGAGGGAGGGAGGAAGGGAGAGAGGGGGGATGCAGTTGGGATGATTTACGTTCCACGTGGGCAAGGGAAGAGGCACAAGAATGGGGATGGATTTGATGGTGGTGGTGGAGGAGACGGTGGGTTGGGGTTGTTTTTTTTTCTGTGAAAAATAAAGAACGGAGAAAGGATAAAAAAAGAGAAATTGAAATAATGTGTGCAATTTGACACGTGGCAGTACACGATTAGTAAACCGGCAATCAGAGGAAAATTGAACTACATTGTTGAATCTTCATCAAGTTTGGGAAATAATATTTGAAATTAAAAAAAAAAGAGACATAAACATTGAAATTGAAAAAGTTAGAGGATAAGCTGTGCCATTTAACCTTCAAAGAAATGTTTCCCAACCAATGCATTCTCTTGCCTTTGTGTTGTCAAGCAGCGCTAAGCTCTCCACAAAGGGGCAAAGATTAGCGTCATGGTACCCTGCAGCTTCTACTCTTGTGGGATCCTCGAACATGCCACCACTATTTGGATTGAGAAAAACTAGTCCCATGGAGTTCAGGAACAATAGCAATTTATCATTGCTACTAAATCTCAGCACCTTCCTTATCCCAAGCCCTCCATTATCAATACTCAACTTCATCCACGAATCCACCACACCATATTCTTTCATCACCCACACCTGAATAATTGGAAAATAATGTGTACCAAGATCACCACACACCATAATCGATGAATCTTTATATGTTGATATGGAGATGCAGTAGTGGTACTTGTGGCTGTATTGAACCCTCGCGATACAATCCGGCAACATGACTTCACCAAAAGCCTCGTCCCTTAAATCATATGACACAATCACATTATCACCAGAGGACCCTACTCGGGTGGCAATAGAATGGAGAATCCCTCCAACACAAACTGCAGCTCTAAAGATTCTCTGCTTATACGGAAATATTGGTGCATTGCCTGCATTCTGCTTTTGATTAGTTCTCCAACAACCCTTGTCCACAGAGTAAATCATCGTCTTCCTTCTCGATCCTTTGCCACTGATTCTTACCAGCTTGAAGTCCCTGGTTCTACTATCATAGCCGAAACCAATAAAGGTATTCAAGCATTTGTTAGTAGTTCCATGCATGTCAATTACATAGTATTTTTGAATTAACGGGTTCCAAAGAATGAAGTTGTTGATCTTATCGTCCCTGACTGACAGACGAGAAGCAAGACAAACCAAGCCATTGCAAGAACCAATAAAGTTGTAATGTAAGAGAGTAGAGAATGGAGAGTGGAATGATTTATACTCATCAAATTCGCCATTCTCGAAATGGAGGCTGTAATGATTTACTGTTGTCGAGTACAGATGGTGGTGGCGAAGCAAGAGAAGAGGTTTCTGATTGGCTGAAGCGAGAGATCCATTGAGGAGGTTTCTGGAGATGAAGGAAGGGTTTGTTATGAGCTTCTTCCACCACTTACACACGGCCATGCATTGCACAATGTACTTTATTGGGAGTCTGTGGAGGATCTCCAGTATCACATCTTCGGGAAGTGGGCAATTATTTGGTCTGTAATCAAATACCACGTACTTAATACTGATTTAATTGGTAAAAAATAAGCGTCAAAGGCACAAAATGGATCTTTATAATTCAGACTTGAGGTGCTGCTTTATAAATAAAACATTAAACAACCGTAGTCATTCAGATTTGAGCTAATAGTTTACCTATCGGGACCATGAACGCACTGGTTCATGCTTGTGCTTGATATATTCCCCATTGTGAGGCCGATACTCTTGATTTGAATACTATTCGGCTACCCTGAAACGATCGCAAACATAACAATATTATATATTTAGTGCGTACACGGCTCGAACGGGACTATTAATGTCAAGGAGTTTTGGAAAATATTAAACACATGAAATTGAAATCAAAAGCTTGTAACTAACAAAAACTGTTGCAATCCATGAATAGTAAGAGGGATGTTGACTGCAAAATCATCTGATTCACATACCTGTCAGGACGATTGGTTTAATGGCGCCGCCCTCCGTCTGGAAGATGTAAAACTTGCTTCTTAACCTACCTTGTATATATATACTCTATCATTCTTGTGGGCTAGGATAATGGGAAAAACCTAGCCGACAACTAAAAAAAAATTCACGTTTCTAAATTCTAAATTCTTTATTTTTCGAGTACCTTCTAAAAAAATTATAACATTTTATTATTTCGAGTACCTAACTAAAGCGTAATTATAATTTTCAAAAACAATTTTTATTTTAAGGTTAATTATCTCTTTATTTAATTTATAATTTTATATTTTGAAAAGTCTTATCGCCTATTTTATAACAAATTTATTTAAAAATCAATTACATTTATTTTTACATAATATCAATCTTCTCGGACATACATAAATAATCCGATCTATACCAGAAAACCTAATTAATTACGAACAAACCCTAAATCGGCCTCCTTCTCAATCCCCGGCCTATCCCCACCCTTTGCTTGTAGAAAACCATGGCAGCAGATAAATCTCCAAGACCAATTGGGTCCTGTATGGAGGACATCGATGATGCTTTATTGGTTGAAATCCTTTGCCGAGCATTCCCTACTTCTAAATTTGCCTTTCAATGTAAGTTGGTCTCCAAACATTGGGTATCCTTGATATCGAGCCCCATATTTATCGAAACATGGAAGCAACTCTGCCAAATTTATCATTCCAGAGAAAAACCCTTTGTCCTCGTCTTCAACCTCAGGTTCCGCCCCAACGAGGACAAATACATTATCCATTACGTAATTTCCAAACCCACCAACCTATTCGGATGCCTTAGGACGACTAAGGCAACCACTGTTCGAATAGCTGCATCCTCTTATAATGGCTTGCTGTTGTTGTGCCACCCAATAGGACACTTGATGAATATTGAACCATGGGTGTATTAAATATGCAATCCACTAACCAGGAAGTGGGTTGCACTTCCACCCTTTCCTGATAAATACCCTTACATTGGAAGGCGTGGGTGTAGGTTTTGTGTGTGATGACAAGAATTGCAGGGTGGTGCGATTTCATCATGGAAGGGAGGCTCCAACTTATGAACGATTGAGGGGCAGAAGTTCGTTCATGGCCGAGGTTTTTTCTTTAGAAACAAACAAATGGGAAGAGATTGAGGTATGGCATCCACACTGTAGCAGCAACTATTTATCACATAATATATTTTGTTGGAATGGCATTTTGTTTTTGGAGGACCCTATTAGATCTGGAGGAGATATTGTAGCGTACGATCCCTTTGAGCCAAAGAGTTGCCATTTTATTGAAACCCCTAGAGATCCACAAGGAAGATACATCGATCACATGGCTTTCGGAGAGTGCAAGGTGTCTTTCAGGTTGCTGCAACACTGTGACTTTGATCGTGGCAACATTGGTGGCGGCCGTGGATTTTTCAGGATTTGGGAATTAACAGACTATGGAAAGGGAGAATGGAGGTTCATTAATGAGATCTTTTTCAGAGAAATGGACACCGATGATGTTGCTTTGAAACGTACAATATTGCATGCCCAGGGCCCTAATGTGACAATTTTGGCTTTGGACCCAAATGACGAACATACCGTGTACTTTGAGAATCGAAAAATAATTTTCTCTTGTAATTTGCAAACAAAAAGAGTAAAATTGTTCGACACCACCATAACCCAAAGGTCAGCAGAGAAAGATCCTTGGTGTATCCGCAATGCCTTTCAGCTTGCAATTCCAGACTGGCCTGCACCAGTTCCTGTGCTTCCATCAAATGCTCCCTAAATGTTTGAAGGTTAATTTCCTATCTGTTGGGATTAATTTTTTCTCTGTGTTGTTCAAATCTAACCTTGGTTCATCACTCTTTTCTAGGGGTCCAGATTTAAATACTTAGCCAGTAGCTTAAAGTAATTAAGGGACCAAGATCTAAACTCCAACAGCTACAGCCACTAAGTTGCTTATTCAATTTATGAAAGTTAATTACCGTAGTTATATAAGAAGAAATCTTAAGGGGGCTTGTCCCCTGTACCCACCTCTTGCTACATTTGGGGTTGGTCCTGGTTGGTGGGGAAATTCTTTACTTTGTTTCTGGCATACTTCACTTAATTTTCTCCACAGAATTGGGTTATAAGTATGATAAATTTTGTCTCGATAGGATATACATGTATTTCTGTGATAATGGTTCGCTCCATGCCACTCAATTGGCCACCTTATTGATTCTGAACCAAAGGTGTGTGCAATCCACTAACCAGGGAGTAGGTTGCTCTCCTACCCTTTCCAGACAAATACCCTTTCATGAAAGATGTGGCTATAGGTTTTGCGTGTGATGACAAGAATTGCAGCAGGGTGGCCGGTGTGACTTCATGAAGGAAGAAAATCTCGCAACTTATCAACGTTTTCAGGGTATATATAAGTACGTATTTGGCAGAGGTTTTTTTTTTTCTTCAGAAACAAACAAAAGGGAAGAGATGCAAATATATTTAGCTGGAATGGCATTTTTTTTTTTTCTGGAGGAGGGTAGAGGAGAAAGGGATATTGTAGCATACAATCCTTAATTTTGAGCCAAGGATATTATTAAAACCCCTAGAGATCCACAAGGAAGATATATATATCTCTTACATGGCCTCTGGAGAGTGCAACGGGTCTTTCGGGTTGCTGCAACACAGTTGCTATGGCCACATTTTGGTGATGGCCTTGGATTTTTCAGGATTTGGGAATTAATTAATGAAATAGACTACATGAAAGAGGACACTGCAAGTTTATCAAAGCCAATGCTAGTAGGCAAGTTTATTGAATTTTCTTACACCGTGAGTTGAAATTAGATGTTTAGTGTACGATATGAAAGCAACACAAACCTTTGTAGTCTATCTTTTCATCTTAATTTAGCTAAGGAATCAACTACGTAGTTTCCAAACCCACCAATATACTCGGATGCCATAGATCATTCGAGTTGGATTTTCTTCCATGTTCCAGGTAGGGATTGGCTACCAGTGCAAATTGCTGCAAGGTGTAATATATAGCTTGCTTTGTGCCACACATCGATTCAGAAGAACCAATACGTACATATGCAACAGATATATACAACAACTCTAACCACCTGAATCTGAATCTAACCCCACGGGGTTTGTAAAGAAAACTTTTATGTATCTAAAATGTATGAATTATTCTATATACCATATTCAAGAGATAGTATATTGTCAGACCAAAGATAGTATAATATAACCAATATGGGGTTGGTCTATCGGTTAGAAACAAAGATAATATACTATACTCAAGAAATAGTACATTGGCAATGCAATGCAACTTGGTTTTGGTTTTACAAAGAGTTGAAACCACTCGCGGTACTCGTCGTTCTCTCCAAAACCAACCTCGTAAAAAGTCCTTACAAAAACCAACCTCGTAAAAAGTCCTTACAACATTGAGTAGAAGAGATGATTTTATACAAGGAGCAAACCTAACTGACCTAATTAAGGCTTCCACTCCCAATTAAATGACTCCGTCATTCACCCTGATTTAAAACACAGCCTCTCATGTAGTTTTATGTACTAGTCAAATCAAGACCTCGTCGTTTTAATCAAAACGACACACACACTTGTGTAGCAGTTCCTTAAATAAATTGTCTCCAAAATTTTCCAAAACATTAATTCCAAGATTAAATCTCATATTAAACCCACTTAAGAGAAAAATAAAATAGAAATTCATAAATAATAGTAAAGGATAATTAAAATTCAATGAATTTATGCAAACACTGTAAAAAAGTTTTGTAGGAAAAATACTAGTATATCTGTAAATTAAATTTCTCAACTAAAAAGTAAAGGTCAAATAATATATATTTTCACAACTAAAAATTTATGGGATTATAACTATTATGATAAAAAAATTAAATGATTTTCTCCCGAAAAAGAAAGTGAAATTGAAATTGTATGAATAAAAAGATGAAATACAATAGACCAAAATGCTTAAAGCATTTGCTGTTATGTTCAAAATTCATATGGATTAAGTTGTGGGGTGGCTAACTTATAAAAATGATAAATAAGAAAAAATTATTATTCTATGCAATACAATTTCAAATAAATATTATTTTTAAAGTTGATATATCTTTTAGACTTTGATATTGTTTAAAAATATTATTTTATATAGATAATGAATTAATAAATTATAAACTACTTCTTATTAACCTTGTACCTTTTTCCTATTAATCTAATCTAATGTCATAATTTGAGATTATGAAACGCCCAGACCCGCATTTACCGTACACAGTAATCACGTGCCGGAACTGTAACGACCCAACCAAACAACCCCAACATACAGTGTACATAACAGAAACTCGGGCTCAACAGCCCAAAATAAAAACATCAGAAATCTGGCCCTTCGGCCTAACAACAAAACATATCACCCGAACCCAGGATCATCAATAATAACTCAACCGGCCCAATGGCCCAACAATAGCAATATAATGCACAGCGGAAGACTTAATAACTCACAAAGACACTGTATGCGACACTGATACAAACTATGGATCCGAGTCCTGTCCAAGGGTTAACGCCGCAGCCTGTCTGGAATGCACCAAACCTGTACCACAAATAATCCATCCTACGGGGTGAAAGCCCGCAGGTGAGGGGTGAGTCCGAAGTGCTCACCGACGAAGGATAGACAATCAATATGCAACACCGAAATTACTTAAGGTCGAAAACATAACAGTCAAAATACACCAAACCGAAAGGCTCAACCCAAAACCGGTCCAAGACCAAAAAGACTCAAATAAAAATCCAATTTTCCAATTTTATCTTTCCAGGCCCTGTCACGGATAAACTAGGGGTCAGACCTGGTTATCAACATATTTCGGGTGCCAGACCAAATCAAGAGAACCCAGGGATCGACATCCCAAAAATACGAACCCAGGGATAGACATCCCAAAAATAATCACGGGATAGACATCCCAAGTATAGACATGCTTATCACAAGTAACCCAGGTCATGGCCACCACAAAATAGTCTTAAACCATCGAGTCGTACCTCTACTTACCACGTGACAATTATATTATCATCAAACAAAACCAAATCACAGGGATCAACATCCCTAACCAAAATACCGGGATAGATATCTCATCCAAAACCGAGGATCGACATCCTTATCACAAATTATTATTTATTCCATTATACTTAATACCAAAAGACACAAGGAAAAACATCCAAAAACTCAACACGGGAATAAACATCCTAAAAACCAAATCACGATACTGGGATAAACATCCCGAACCAACCACAACAAATGCAACAACCAACAGTGCAATAATCATCAAACACAACAACCGAGTAATACAGGCACATATAGAAGGAAATCCATCCTCACCTTAGCCGATTACTCAACATCGATATCCAAACCTATACAACAAAATAATATATACACATAAATACATATGATCGGTATGCTATGATGCCAAAACTGCGAAATAACCCATCCCGGTTCATATCCTTTATTATCATCTTTTGCCGAAAATATTATACCGTACGTATATCCGAATATAATTTCGGTACCATACTTTAATTAAAACTCTTTTCAAAATATATTTTTTTATAGAGTAATTATACTTTGTCTTCCAAAATAATAACAATATAATTTTCTGGAAATTAAATCATATATATGTATTTTTCCCGAAATTATTTCCATAAAATATATTTCTTGCCAAAATATAATTACCAAATATTATTATATTAGAAAACCATATTTCCATAAAACATTAATCATACAAAATTATTTTCTAAAAATAAATACGAATTAATAAATATACCTATATATTTTCCAAAGGTAAAATACTTTTCCAAACAATTATATATCAAAGTAATTATATATTTTCAAAAGTATTACTTTTGTATACCATAAATACATATTTTCCAAAAGGTAATCAGTTACTATTATTTCCAGGAAAAATAATATATGTATAAAATTTCTAGAAATTAATTTCATGGTATTTATATTTTTTCCTAATAATAATAGTTTTTTTCCAAAACATAAATTAATTATTTATCAAAGTATATATATTTATATTTTCCTCAAAATACCAAAATTAATCTGACCATAATTTTCTCAAAATGGATATATTTTTTTTCAAAATTAAATACCAGAATTTGGATATATATATATATATATATATATATATATATATATATATTTTGCTTTTTTTTAAATTAAAACGGACTGGGCCATGAACAGTGCGGCCCAGGCCCTACACAGTGCCAAGCCCAGACCCGTGCAAAGCCCAGCAGCACAGCCAGCCCACGCCCAAGCCCAAAGCTAAACCCAACCCAAAAGACACGACCCGACCAGAAGAAACGGGTCGAACGCGGGTCGCGGGTCTGCTCACCTTGGATGAGCTTGTCGGCGGCGGCACAGATCGAGGCAGGAGAAGGCGAGCACTCCAACAGCACCGGCGGACGAGGGCGACTCCGTGGACGGTGTAAACCCAGGCGCGACGGCGCTGGAGGCTGAGCAGAGACGCGGGGAGCTGGATCCGCGGGTCTGCTCGCGGGTCAACGCTCGCCGGCTGCGCGTCTCGCGGCGGAAGGCGATGGTGTGGGCGGTGGCACGAGACACGGCCTGGAACTTCGTCTCGTGAATAGTAACCAGGGAGGGGGATAGGTGACGAACTGTTCACTCTTTTTTTTTTCCTTCTTTTTTCTATTTTATTTTCTTTTTTCTGTATTTTCTTCTCTTTTCTTTTTTTTTTTTCATTTCTGTTATTATTTTTCCTTCTTCTCTCCTTGTTTTTCTTTTCCCTCTTCTCTTTCTTTTTTTCGATTTCTATTTCTTTTTTTTTCTTCTTTTTTTTCTCTTTTTTTTCTTTTTCTCTCTTTTTTTCTCTTTTTTTTCTTTCTCTTTTTTTCCTTCTCTTTTTCTCTTCTCCTCTGCCTCTTCATCGATTCCTGCTTCTGTAAAGATGAAGAAAAACTGTTCAGCCTGTGATTCTTCAATAATGCAGCTTGTCTGCATTATGGAGCGAGTCCGGTCCGGACCAGAAAATAACGGAAACCCCCTTAGTTATTTTCCGGTGTGATTTTTCTAAGGATTTAGGGACCCGAAAAATACCGACTTAGGCCCGAAAAATCCACGGAAAAATCCCGAGCGTAGGAAAACCCTCGGTTACGAAAAACAACGCTCGATTTACCTTGAATTAATTACCCAAGATTAATTCTTTCGGTAAATCACGGTAAAAAGACTTTTACAGTCCCGGTAAAAATCCAAATTTTTACCCGGGCTGTTACAGATTACATATTTAATGTTTTTAGTTGTCTATCCAATATCCAAAAGTTAGTATTGACTAAACCGAACTCTAGTATGTTGCGTACCTGGCTATGTTGGGTTAATCTCCCGGTGAAGATTCCCTACATACACAAAATGTCAAACTCGAGACTTGCCAAAATACAAGTCTCTTAAAGTTACACTAACCCCTCTTATATATTTTGTTAACTTATTTTTCAATAATTTCATGCTTCATATAAATCTTATACTTATCTATAATTACTTTTTTTTGTAACGACCCGGGTAAAATTTTTGTGATTTTACCGAGTTGTTTTAACTCTTACTGTGGTAAATAAATTTTTACCACGGTTAATCAAGCATTCTACCATTCCGAGAGTTTTACCGAGAGTAATCGATCTTTGGAACCTAAAACCGAAAGCCACTGATGCTTCCAAAGGTACCCCGAGGTTATCGAGCTTCGGAAATCGATATCGAGAGTTACTCCGAACTCCCTAGGATTCTACACGGCTTACCGAGCCTCGGTTTTCAATGCTGGGACTTGGGCAATGCTCGGGAAAATTAATCGGATTTTCCGAACCCAAGTTGTATTTTTAGACACGGGACGGAATTTGTCGAAAAGACGGATATGCCCCTATGCTCATAGCGGACTAAAGCCGGAACGAAGGACATCGACGGACAAACAATTTGGCTGACGCTCGAGACGCGTTTCTCTCTCCCGGGCTAACTCTCCCTCTCTCCTGTTTCTTTTTCTTGTCTCATTTTTCTACCCTCTTTCTTTTTTTTTCTTTTTATTTTCCTTATCTCTTCTTTTTTTTTCTTTTTGTTTTTCTTTCTTTTTTTTCTTTTTCCCTTGCCTTTTCCCTTCTTTCCAGCAGACTCCCCACTATTCCCCTTTCTTCTCCTTTCTTTCTTATTCTATTTTTTCTCTTCCTTCTTTTCCATTTTCTCCCTCCATGTCGGCCACCTCCTCCCCACCATCTTCTCCTTTTTCTTTTTTTTATCTCATCTCTTCCATCTTCCTTCTTTCTTCTTTTTCTTTTCTTAATCTAATCTCTTCCTCCTCCCCTCCTATTTCTTCACCGATTCCTCTCCCCTCACCCTCATCATCCATTCTTCTTCTCCTTCCTTTCCCCTCTGCCGATGCCGCCTCTCCCACAACCCACCATCACCTGACGCGTCGCCGCCACCTCCTCTCTCTCTCACCTCCCTTTCCTCTTCTTCCTCTCCCTCACGCTACGCCATCCTCCCCTGCTTTTTCTTCTTCCTCCACCCGTGAAGCACCACCACACCACCGTGTCGCCGTCTTCGATCCTCTGCTGCTGTAGCCGAGACGAAGCCGCCGCTGCTCGTCCGCACCGCCACACCACCTACCGATCTGCAGCGACAGCCCGTGAAACCACGCCGCCGCCCCAACCTTCTTCCTGCCTCCTGTTCTCCTCCACCTCTTCGCCGTCGAAGCCACTACTGAGCAGAGGAGTGACATCGCCGCCCAGGTCATCTCCGCCCATTTCCTCTGATCACGCGCGCCTCTGTTCCTTGCCTTCCAGGGTTGAAGGGCCGCCGTCGCCGATTGAAGACAGACGTTGACACCGAGCGCGTGGGTAAGACCAGACGGTGAACCTTGTTTCTTTTTCCTCTGTTGTTTCCTTTCTTTTCCCCCTTTAACCCGAATCATGTCTGATTAAGCCAACCGGGTTTTGGTGTAGCTTGTTTATGGTTGGTTGTGGCTCTGTGTTGCTGAATCCGGGAAGGATTGGGGTTGTGATTTCTCTGTTAGTATTGCTGTGATGGTGGATGCGGGTTGTTTGGGCTGATTGATGGCGTTGATGGGTCTGTGTGGCCGTGGGGATGGTGTGCTTGGGTGGTTGTGCTGCGAGATGGGTGTATAGTTTGACGAGGGACAGTAATAAAGGAGTTTTGGGGGCTGCCATGAACTACGTTGCCGGAATCCGGCTAGTTTTCGGTGTCCCGGGAATAGACTTTGGATAAAACCCGAGCCTTCGGACTATTCATGCATCATTAACGAACCCCGAACGATATTAACGGACCCGGACATTAAAATGATGCTAATTAAAAAAATGATTAACTTAATTAACATTAACCTGTATTTTTATTTTATGTTTTGTTTTATTTATTTAATTATACTTTTATTTAAATTATGCTTATTTATTTCACACCTTTATTTAATTTTCCGATTGGGCTATTAAAAAGGCCCATAGTATTTAATTTCCGGTTTAATTTTATTTACGCTTTGCCTGGGCTCGTAAAAGGCCCATTGAATTTAATTTTCTTTTTATTAATTTTGATTAGGCTAATTATAATGGAAGGCTCATAACATTTTTTTAAGTTTTATTTTATTTAATTAATCCAAAGTTGTTTTATTATTTTCTCCAATGGGCTAAACGCACGTGAAGGTCCCCGGGCTTAATTTCCAAATTTCTTAAATTATGTTTGATTTGGGTTAATAAAAGGCCCATATACTACACTTAATTTCTGGTTAAACGTTATTTGGCTAAAATCTGATTTGATTATCGTTTTTAAATTATTTATGGCTAAACATGAATTACCTTAGATATATATAAGTATTTATAAGTATATATATTTGTATTTTAATTATGTTTATATTGGTATATATGTTTTCCTTATCAACAAATGGGTGAAGGGCCGGGATATCGGTTTGGAGCTCGGTTTTGGTTTTTGATTTAAAGATCGAGTATGATCGGTATATCGGCTGGAAACACATAACCGGCTAATTCTCACCTGGTTGGGTAGGCTGACTTTGTGAATAACGCCACGTACCGAGAGACTCTAATTATTATGTTTTCCTCGGAATAAGATAATTATGAAAATAATAAATGGACCGGTAAAGATAAACCGTCATCTAATAACTATTAACCGGCATCATGCATAATCATCTTTGTCTGTTCATATTAAGTGATTATTGTTGTTATGTTATAGGAATATCAAGGCTTGACCGGATAACAACTACCGAGGTGTATCAGGTGAGGATATAAACTTATAAACTTCGGTATGCTACATGTGATGCTCCGGTTGTTTGGTGGTTTGTTTAAATTATATGTTTATCTTCGTACTTGTTACGCTATGTTGGATACTTTTGGATTTGCTGTTATATGCATGATGACTACTGTGATTGATTGTTGAGTCTGGGATGTTGATGTGGATTTTGTGATAACCTTACGAGATATGTGGTGTTTGTCCGGTTAGTGGCAGTAACCGATAATGTGAAATCGTGATTAGATTCCCAGAGGAGCTCTGAGGCTGTGGGCCTGCTCAGGAATGTGAGTATGATGAGTTAACGATGAGGGTTACTGCTAGACAGTGGGATAAGAATTTAATAATAAATTGTGGTAACATCACCTAGACATCTAGATTGTCACGTGACAGTTATTGGTACGGCCAGATGGTAGTCACCTTGTGATTATGATATGATAGGGAGGACTGCGAGACTCAGTTGATTTGTTATAAGAAGGACTGCGGGACTTCCGCCGAGGACTGCGGGACTCGGTTATTTGTGATATGATTTGTGATATTTTGATTTAGCGGGGAGCACCCTGGGGTTAGCTAACCTGGCTACCAGGCACGGCCAATACTTATCATGTGACAGGGACCCTAACAATAAAATTGGATAGTCACCGAATGTCAGTAAGATTAGAGGATTAGCTTATCGGTGAGAGGTCAGTCGTATAGTAAGGACAGGTAAGTTGTCTGATCCTGATGCCGTGATTGTGCTTGTTATACTTCTGTTGTTCTGTGTTCGTTTTGGGGTACTTACGGTTGCTTGTATACTACGGTTTATTTGTTTATTGATGAGACAGTGGTTGGTCTCACCCCTCACACAGTTCTTGCAGGTTAGAAGTGCATTCCGGCGGCTGTTGCGTTACCTCAGACAGGACTCGGATCCAATAGCATGCATTGTGTCTAGCATAAGATGTTACTGAATATCTAAAAAATACTTCCGCTGTGCAAATGTTGACGTCCCCATATCGGGTGATGGGAGTGTGATTCTATGTCTGTTTATTACTATACCGTTGTGAATTCATACTTACATTATATGATGGCCACGTGTCGGCACTGTTTCGCAGTAAATACCGTTTGATGAGTAAATACGGGTCGGGGTGTTTCATTTTTCTAACTTTGTTTTCTAATAATTTGTATAATTACATTTTATTTACAAACTTCATCCCTTTTTACTAATTTTATTCTTACCCATTTTTTTATGTTATAGCAATATATGATCTCTTTTTTCTTAAAAATTTATGACTCTAATTTTGTAGAAAAATATTTTATCTAATAAAGTTTTGAATTTTGAATTGAAATAAAAAATTAAAAACATTTCTTAATTTTAAGATTACGCATAAGATATATTTTATTAAATTTTTATTGTTTAATAACGTAGGAAATGATTATCATGATGTCTCCAAATCTTTGAAAACATTTAGAAGGTCCAAACATGGTTGTCTTCTTGCGTGGTTGTCTTCTTTATATCTATTACTACTTTGTATAATATTTGTAATCTATATCTATTTAGGACATGTAACAATAAACTAAATTAAGAACATAATACTAAAAAATTATTAAGTAACTCCTAAGAACTAAGAAAGAAGTAAAGCAATATAAAGTAGCAAGAAAGGAATGACATAATAAGAAAAGAAAAATAAAATCCTATTAAGATAGATTTGTAAGAGACTTTATAAGGTGATTTAAACATAAATTTCATAAAAAGAAAAAATGTATTTTCTAATTGAAAAAAAAACATCTACTTCTTTTGAAAGAAAATTAGAAAATGTTTTAGAAAGTACCATTTCAGCCGAGCCTTTAAATTGATATGTGGTATATATATGATGTATTAATTTTAATTAATGATAAAAAAGATAATGTTCTAAAAAATCTTAAGCTCAAAATTTTAGTAGTTAAGTAAGATGGAATGTTTGTGATTGATGAGAATATTAAAGTAATACATGATAACCAAATTAGAGTATAGACAAAGGACTCCTTTTTTGTCAGTGTTGTAAAAATAAATTTACATAGGAATATTAATTAAGATTAATTTTATAAATCGTGACCATTTTCCATTTGTAATATGTATAATTATATCATGGATAATAGTTAATTATTTTATTTTTAGTGATTTCAATTTATTAATTAATCAATAAGAAAATGTTAGAAAATATATCAAGAATACTTTACACCATTTTGAAAATATTCACTCTAAAAAAGAAATATTTCATAACTAGACCAACATTCCAAAATTTTAAGTTAGCGGAGAGAACTGAATGTTGGCCCAAGTTTAAGAATATTAATGAATAATTAATTAACACACAAGAGAAAAAGGGTCAGAGATAATCTGACGCACGATTTATATTGGTTCGCTACACGGGACTACCTCTACTACTCAAGGATCTCCTCTTGAGATTTCTAACTCACACTATGATGGTTTTTCACGGGTTCAATAAAAAACCCTTAGTACAAGTTTTTCCTTAAGTTCAACTCAAATCCTAAACACTCACCACAACGGTCACCCTAGCTTTGCTTCTACACATTCTCTCAAAACAGAATACTTAATGAATCTATCACTTACCACAATCACTTTTCTTTTCAAAGATTGCCTTAAATATAAGCTCACAAAGAAAAGTTTCTCTTCTAAATTACTTGACTTGAGAGCTGCAAAGTGCAACTAGCTTCTTACTTGAATTCAGAATCTCGTAGTGCATACATATCAGGCGGTGGTGGGACTGTAAGTTCGGAAATGCTAAGCTAGAGGGGGGGTGAATAGCTTTAGACCTAAAACTGAAAATATTTGCAGGAAATAAAATGCGGAATTGAAAGAAGGACACAAGAAATTTTTATACTGGTTCACACACAACTAATTTGTGGCTAATCCAGTCCTTCAAGGTTCACTTGAAGAGTTCACTATCTACCGTTAAGCTTCCGGGTGCTTAACAAACCGTTTACAGCCTAGGAATTCTAATCACAAGAATCTTACACACTTGCTTGAAGATACCTCACTTCAAGACTTCTCTCAAGGAAAGAAAATCACTCTTCCTATGAGTAGCTACAAGGGAACAAACCTCCCTTTCAGTGTATGAACAACACTACAAAGATTACTCAAACAAAAGCTCTCTCAAGAGTGGGTATGAGTTACAATTAAGCACTAATAAGGCAACCCTCAATAATCTCAACGGAATTGGCTCTTTAAACTTGAATGATTGTTTTGCAATGAATGATGAATGAATAGAGAGTTGATTGATTATTAAAAACAGCTGAAAATGCTCAATATGTAGCTCTGAAAAGTCATGGAGCCGTTTGAAAAGCACCCAAGAAAACACCTTTAAACAAAGCTTAGTGGGTGCTGAAAAGTTGTCTGCTCAACGGCTACAACATCGATGTTTAAAGGTAGAACATCGATGTTTTGTCCATCAAATTTGAATTTTGGGCTAACAGTAACTAAAACATCGATGTTCTAAATCCCAACATCGATGTTATTTTGGTTCGACAAAGTTAATTAAAACTGATGATCTTTGCAACATCGATGTTTAGAACTTGGACATCGATGTTATTTTGGTTCGGCGAAATTCTTTTGAAAACTGACCACCATAGAACATCGATGTTTCTTTCAAGAAACATCGATGTTATTTTGCTTTGACAAAATTAATTTAAAAACTGACCATTGAAGAACATCGATGTTTAATTTACAACATCGATGTTTTAATTAGGTGAAAGTATTTTCAAATGCAACGGTCATGAGAACATCGACGTTTGGAAAGCCAACATCGATGTTTTTAGCCTTCTGCCATCATTTGAAAAAATGGTTGAAACCAAGAACATCGATGTTTGGGATGCCAACATCGATGTTATTTGCCTACTGCCGTTTTTGAAAAATTGTTCAAAGGTAGGAACATGGAACATCGATGTTTAAATCATAACATCGATGTTATTTTGGCTCGACAAAAAAAATTTGAAAACTCAAAAGAAGAACATCGATGTTTGAAATAGGGACATCGATGTTATGCTGGGGCAGGGCAGTTTTTGATTGCAACGGTCATGTGAACATCGATGTTTGGGATTCCAACATCGATGTTCAAACCTTACTGCCTATTCTGGAAAGACATTTGAAGGCAGGACATCGATGTCTAGAATTTCAACATCGATGTGCATTGCTTAAAAGCATGTTTGATCATTGAAATGATGCTATGAAACGCATGAGTAAAACTTACTTTATTTTGAGCCAATGCCTAAGAGAAGTTGAGTGTTTTACCTTGTACAAGGGGTCCTAACTTCTCTTCTCTTGCTCTTTTTGCACTTTAACTCTTGATCATATCTTCACTTGAATTCTTGATCACTTTGGTTGAGTACTTGTTTGCTTGATTTCTTTTTGCTTCATCTTTGTTATGATCTTGGTTTGTCATTTATCAAAACCTGTAATGAATGAACCATGAAGACATAGGTTCTAACAGGGACATCATAAAACTTCTCCTCCACTAAATCAAAAGGAATAATTTCTACGCCACCCCATATCCTCCAATGAAGTGCACCATTCAAGAACAGACTTGTGTCCCTGACTGCAATGTGGTTCAAGTATCCTCCAGGATTTTCCACCTCTTTCCACAAATCTGTCATCAGGGAGAAAATTTTACCCTTAGCTACACGATCTTCAGGAATGGGAGCAGAACGGTGAACATAAACTACAAAGACCTTGTAGTCATCAGAAGCCGAATCATATCCAAAACCATAAGCACGGTAATCACCATCAATACAGGACACATCTTCTTCAGGATCTGGCAACTTTCTATAGACACCCGTAAAAGGATTCCACACAACTATGTGATAGGTATTAACCTCTGTCATATGAACCACACAAACTAATCCGTTTCATGACCCTACCAGAAGTAAATAGCACTTATCGAGTTTTCTTGCCGGAAAACATACGTTGGTGGGATGTTTAACATCGCCAAGAAAATCAACGGATTGAAGATGATAAATACCATTAGTATCGCAATGATCATCTAATGAATGAAAACCATGAGGACGCATGCGTATCCCACATTTCTTTTGCGGTTGTGCAACAGGAGACTTTTCGATAATCGTCGGGGTTGACTGCACAATAGAGCATGTTGATTGATTTTGCATTGTTTTCAACCAATACAATGTCTGCAGCGTTGTACTCCTCCTCCGTCTTTGGCACTTGGACTTCACCAACTTTCTTCATCGGAATTTGCTCTCCAATCTTCATGATTTGCCAAAGAGCATAGTTGGTGGATTGGAGGAAAATTCTCATCCTCTCCTTCCAGTAGCTGTAATTGGTGCCATCAAAGTACGGTGGACGAACGGTTGAACGTCCTTCAAAGATTCCTGCATGATTACTTGAAGAAGCCATGGAAGATTTCTCTCAAACGGTTAAGTCTTTCAGAGAGTTAGGCTCCGCTACCAATTGTAAGTTCGGAAATGCTAAGCTAGAGGGGGGGTGAATAGCTTTAGACCTAAAACTGAAAATATTTGCAGGAAATAAAATGTGGAATTGAAAGAAGGACACAAGAGATTTTTATACTGGTTCACACACAACTAATTTGTGGCTAATCCTGTCCTTCAAGGTTCACTTGAAGAGTTCACTATCTACCGTT
The DNA here is from genome assembly GCA_028386065.3 of Turnera subulata. Taxonomy (NCBI): domain Eukaryota; kingdom Viridiplantae; phylum Streptophyta; class Magnoliopsida; order Malpighiales; family Passifloraceae; genus Turnera; species Turnera subulata. Next base: position 12,007 of record JAKUCV010006773.1, on the reverse strand, counting down.
AAGCTTCCGGGTGCTTAACAAACCGTTTACAGCCTAGGAATTCTAATCACAAGAATCCTACACACTTGCTTGAAGATACCTCACTTCAAGACTTCTCTCAAGGAAAGAAAAGCACTCTTCTTATGAGTAGCTACAAGGGAACAAACCTCCCTTTCGGAGTATGAACAACACTACAAAGATTACTCAAACAAAAGCTCTCTCAAGAGTGGGTATGAGTTACAATTAAGCACTAATAAGGCAACCCTCAATAATCTCAACGGAATTGGCTCTTTAAACTTGAATGATTGTTTTGCAATGAATGATGAATGAATAGAGAGTTGATTGATTATTAAAAACAGCTGAAAATGCTCAGTATGTAGCTCTGAAAAGTCATGGAGCCGTTTGAAATGCACCCAAGAAAACACCTTTAAACAAAGCTTAGTGGGTGCTGAAAAGTTGTCTGCTCAACGGCTACAACATCGATGTTTAAAGGTAGAACATCGATGTTTTGTCCATCAAATTTTAATTGTGGGCTAACGGTAACTAAAACATCGATGTTCTAAATCCCAACATCGATGTTATTTTGGTTCGGCAAAGTTAATTAAAACTAATGATCTTTGCAACATCAATGTTTAGAACTTGGACATCGATGTTATTTTGGTTCGGCGAAATTCTTTTGAAAACTGACCACCATAGAACATCGATGTTTCTTTCAAGAAACATCGATGTTATTTTGCTTTGACAAAATTAATTTAAAAACTGACCATTGAAGAACATCGATGTTTAATTTACAACATCGATGTTTTAATTAGGTGAAAGTATTTTCAAATGCAACGGTCATGAGAACATCGACGTTTGGAAAGCCAACATCGATGTTTTTAGCCTTCTGCCATCATTTGAAAAAATGGTTGAAACCAAGAACATCGATGTTTGGGATGCCAACATCGATGTTATTTGCCTACTGCCGTTTTTGAAAAATTGTTCAAAGGTAGGAACATGGAACATCGATGTTTAAATCATAACATCGATGTTATTTTGGCTCGACAAAAAAAATTTGAAAACTCAAAAGAAGAACATCGATGTTTGAAATAGGGACATCGATGTTATGCTGGGGCAGGGCAGTTTTTGATTGCAACGGTCATGTGAACATCGATGTTTGGGATTCCAACATCGATGTTCAAACCTTACTGCCTATTCTGGAAAGACATTTGAAGGCAGGACATCGATGTCTAGAATTTCAACATCGATGTGCATTGCTTAAAAGCATGTTTGATCATTGAAATGATGCTATGAAACGCATGAGTAAAACTTACTTTATTTTGAGCCAATGCCTAAGAGAAGTTGAGTGTTTTACCTTGTACAAGGGGTCCTAACTTCTCTTCTCTTGCTCTTTTTGCACTTTAACTCTTGATCATATCTTCACTTGAATTCTTGATCACTTTGGTTGAGTACTTGTTTGCTTGATTTCTTTTTGCTTCATCTTTGTTATGATCTTGGTTTGTCATTTATCAAAACCTGTAATGAATGAACCATGAAGACATAGGTTCTAACATGGACATCATAAAACTTCTCCTCCACTAAATCAAAAGGAATAATTTCTACGCCACCCCATATCCTCCAATGAAGTGCACCATTCAAGAACAGACTTGTGTCCCTGTCTGCAATGTGGTTCAAGTATCCTCCAGGATTTTCCACCTCTTTCCACAAATCTGTCATCAGGGAGAAAATTTTACCCTTAGCTACACGATCTTCAGGAATGGGAGCAGAACGGTGAACATAAACTACAAAGACCTTGTAGTCATCAGAAGCCGAATCATATCCAAAACCATAAGCACGGTAATCACCATCAATACAGGACACATCTTCTTCAGGATCTGGCAACTTTCTATAGACACCCGTAAAAGGATTCCACACAACTATGTGATAGGTATTAACCTCTGTCATATGAACCACACAAACTAATCCGTTTCATGACCCTACCAGAAGTAAATAGCACTTATCGAGTTTTCTTGCCGGAAAACATACGTTGGTGGGATGTTTAACATCGCCAAGAAAATCAACGGATTGAAGATGATAAATACCATTAGTATCGCAATGATCATCTAATGAATGAAAACCATGAGGACGCATGCGTAGGACTCTTGGGACGTTGCTGTTTGGCGGTGCAGATTTGCATCTAAATTGGAGGAATTCCACACTGACCAATGAAGAGGACCATGTCTTGGAGACTGACCTGAATCGATGAATGGATTTATTGGAATAACCTCAATCAAATTTATTGGAATAACCTCAATGTATATACATGACTACAAACATCCATTGATTGGCTTTTGGGCATATTACTAACATTCTCCCACTTGCGCTAAAGCCAATCATCCATGTATCTAATACCAATGGATGTAACATGACCATCATGCTTCTGCTGTGTGAGAGACTTAGTCAACGGGTCTGTTACATTGTTCTCAGAAGGAACTTTGCACAGCCACTGTTGTAGAGTCGGTAATTGTTCCCTGCTTGGAACTCTTCCAGCATACAGTATCACCTCCAAGACAAAAACACATAACCTGACTGCGATTTAAAATCGTCCCTGTCGGTTTGGAAGCTAGCATCTGTGTAACCCTTTACAACAAGCTCATCAACGCTTCCTTAAACCTGTAATGCATCCTTAGTCCTTCTTAAGTACTCAAGGATGTTCTCAACCGCTATCCAGTGACTCTCACCGGGATCAGATTGGTATCTGCTTCTGACACTCAAAGCATAAGTGACATCCGGTCGAGTACATGGCATGGCATACATGATAGATCCTATTGCAGAAGCATAAGGAATCTTACTCATCCGCTCTCTCTCCTTAGATGTACTAGGATATTGATTCTTTGAGAGAGATATGCCATGTGACAAGGGCAAGAATCCTTTCTTGGAATCTTGCATGCTAAACCTCTTTAGCACCTTGTCAATATACGTACTTTGACTTAGCCCGAGAAGCGTTTTGGATCTATCTCTATAGATCTTTATACCTAGCACTTAGGCATCTTCTCCTAAGTCCTTCATCGAGAAATTTTCCTAACCAAGCCTTTACAGACTGTAGTGTTGGAATGTCATTCACAATGAGTAGGATGTCGTCAACTTACAACAACAAGAAAAAAATAATGCTCCCACTAACCTTCTTGTAAACACATGGTTCATCTCCGTTCTTAATGAAACCAAACTCTTTGATCACATCATTAAAACAAAGATTCCAACTCCTAGAAGCTTGCTTCAACCCATAGATGGATCTTTGCAACATGCATACCATATTAGCATTCTCTGGATCGACAAAACCTTTAGGTTGTGTCATGTACACATCCCTAAAAGATTTCCATTTAGGAAAGCGGTTTTGACATCCATCTGCCATATCTCATAATCATGGTAAGCTGCTATTGCCAACAGAATCCGGATGGATTTAACCATGGAAACTGGTGAGAAAGTTTCATCATAGTCTATACCATGAACTTGTTTGAAACCTTTCGCAACCAATCGCCCTTTATAGGTAATCACATTACCATCCATGTCGGTCTTTTTCTTAAAGACCCATTTGCACCGTATGGGTTTTACCCCTTCGGGTGGATCAACCAAGGTCCATACCTTGTTTTCATTCATGGATTCCATTTCCGAATTCATGGCTTCTAGCCACTTCTTGGAGTCCGGACCCATAATGGCCTGGTAATAGGAAGTGGGCTCATCCTCATCTCTGAGCATCACATCTCCAGTATGAGTTATAAGAAATCCATATCTCTCAGGCTCATACCGAATACTATCCGACCTACGCGGTCCATGTGTTATAGGTACAGGATTCTCATCCACAACATCTTGTGGTTCCTGTCCTTGTTCCATCTCAGCCTCTATATCTCAAACTTTTTCGAGTTCTATTTTCCTTCCACTGATTCTTCTAGAAATAAATTCTCTTTCTAGAAAAATAGCAATCCGAGCAACAAACACTTTGTGCTCTAAAGGATTATAGAAATAATACCCTTTAGTTTCCTTAAGGTATCCTACAAAGAGGCACGTGTCGGATTTAGGGCCGAGTTTATCTGATGCTTCACGTCTCACGTAAGCCTCACAACCCCAAATCCTCATAAAAGACAAATTGGGACGCTTCCCGGTCCATATCTCATATGGTGTCTTTTCAACCGATTTCGATGGAACACGGTTAAGTGTAAAAGCAGCACTCAATAATGCATGTCCCCAAAATGAAGAAGGAAGGTCTGCTTGACTCATCATAGAATGAACCATGTCTAACAAAGTTCTATTCCTCCTTTCGGATACACCATTCCATTGAGGCGTACCCGGTGGAGTGAGCTGTGATACTATACCACACTCCTTTAGAAGATCAAGAAATTCTCGGCCTAGGTATTCACCTCCTCGATCTGATCAAAGCATTTTAATGCTCTTGCCGAGTTGATTCTGTACTTCATTCTTGAATTCTTTGAACTTTTCAAAGGATTTTGACTTGTGTCTCATTAGATACACATAGCCATACCTACTGAAATCGTCAATAAATGTAATGAAGTATTGAAATCTACCTCTAGCTTGTGTCGACATAGGTCCGCATACAACATTATGTGTAAGACCTAACAAGTCCGAAGCCCTTTCACCTTTACCAGTAAAAGGAGCCTTCGTCATCTTGCCTAACAAACATGACTCACATGTCTCAAATGATTCAAATCAAATGAGTCTAAAAGTCCATATTTATGGAGTTTAGATATACGAGTCTCGTTTATATGGCCCAATCGACAATGCCAAAGGTAGGTTTCATTAGAATCGTTCATTCTAACCTTCTTTGTATTAATGTTATAGATCGTGGTTTCGAGGTTAAGAACATACAAACCATTGCTTAAATACGCACCACCATAATAAACATCATTGAAATAAATAGAACAACAATTGTCCTTTGTTACAAATAAAAAGCCTTTCTTGTCAAGACAAGAAATAGAAATCAAATTCCTGCTTATGGTTGGTACACAATAACAATTGTCTAGTTCTAAACCAAACCACTCGGTAAGGTAAGATAGTAAGTTCCTACGGCTAATGCAGCAACTCTTGCTCCATTTCCTACACGCAGGTCTATCTTACCCTTTGTCAATCTCCTACTCTTTCTCAGTTCCTTCACATTTACACAAATGTGAGAACCACATTCGGTATCTAATACCCATGATGCTGAGATAGAGATATTAGCTTCTATAACGAAAATACCTGAAGCGGAAGTCTCACTTCCCTTCTGCTTCTTTACCTCTTCAAGGTAAACAGGGCAGTTACGTTTCTAATGACCGAACTTCTTGCAATGGAAGCATTGACCTTCCTTTGCAACACCACCTTTGGGTTTCAGCACTTGTGAAGAAGATGCACATAACTTTTTGGCAAATTTCTTCACCTTGCCCTTACCCTTTCCCTTGCTACTTCCAACCATCATAATGCTGTTGGTTTGATTGCCTTCATCTGTTGCACAGCTGTTCTTAACATGTTGAGCAACTCAGACAAGGAATTGTCAAGATGATTCATATTGAAGCTTATGACAAATTGGCTGTAACTATCTGGCAACGATTGCAAGACTAGATCAACAGCCAACTCCTTCTGCAAAGGAAAACCAAGACCCTCAAGGCTCTCAATGTATCTAATCATTTTGAGCACATGAGGTCTTACGGGTGATGACTCAGCCATCCTGCATTGGAACAATGCCTTAGAGGTCTCATACCTCTCAGGTGTTCGATCACATCGAACGCCCCCAATTTCTCATGTTGCTTCTGAAGCTCAGAGTCCATGGTTATAAGCATAAGGCATGATACATCCAATGCATCATCAAGATGCTTCTTGTAAGCATCCCTTCCTGCCCTAGAAGCACTAGGCGCCGGTTCATTTGGAACGGGCCCTTCAAGGACATACAACTTCTTTTCTTGTTTGAGGACTATCCTCAAGTTGCGATACCATTTTAGGAAGTTATTCCCATTCAACTTTTCCTTCTCAAGGAAAGATCACAGTGATATTGTGCTAGTGTTTTGTGCCATGGAAATTTTACAACAATGATCAACTCACACAAATAAGAGTCATGCATACAAAATCATTTAACAAGGAATTGTATTAAATGATACTCCTACTATATAAATCAAGACAATCATATAAGTAGGCCAGGATCCATATTTCACTATTAGATAAGTCAGCTTTGGCTGATCGCTTACTTCATAGCTATTTAGGTAGACAACTCTTGTCAATTACATCTCATGTAACTCTTGGATAGTTGGGCGAACAACACTTGTTCTTGTCTATCTCATAGACATTACTCAAGTCCTTGCCTCTAAGTCCTTAATTCTATTAAGATGACCTAGTTAAGTCCAAACCCACAATAAGCAGTTCAGATATTACAATTATCCAGTCGCACCTTGCTAGGATAAACATAGGCACCTTGCTTTGGCAAAACCTACCTAATGTTGATCTTAACCTTGATGAGTGCTTATCATGGAAGACAACTAAGAATTTAATATTTATATCAACAATTGTTTCCATGCATAACAATTATGCCATCACTTCTTGCTAGGATAAACATTGGCACCTTGCTTTGGCAAAACCTACCAAATGTTGATCTAAGCAATGATGAATACTTGTCAACAATTGTATCCATACATGTCATGCATGTAATTCACAAATTATATATCTCATATACAATAACATCGATGTTTTGAGAATCTGATTCTCCCAACAACCTGGCAATGCTCATGGACATCGATGTCCTATCCTGAACATCGATGTCATTTGGCCTCTGGAACACAAGAACATCGATGTCTAGACCTCAACATCGATGTTCAACACTTGAACATCGTTGTTTGATTCTTGAACATCGATGTTGGAAGGTTCTGAAAGTCCAAGAATTAGGCATTAGTTTTAAACATCAATTTCTAACCCTTAAACATCGATGTAGGACTCATGAACATCGATGTTCAAACTTGAACATCGATGTTGGAGACCTCTGCCAATTCAAGTTTCATGGCAGTACTTTTAAACATCAATGTATAGGCCCTAAACATTGATGTTTCTATCCTGAACTTCGATGTTCCCTACTGAACATCGATGTTTCAGACTTCTGCCAAGGCCAAAACTCATGTGAACATCGATGTTCAACCATTGAACATCGATGTTCTGGCCTCGATGCACTAGAACGACCATCGTTCCTTATGAAAACCGACAATCGATTTTCCTTTTGTCGAACCCCTTCAACTTACTGCCAAGAACCTCTTGATTGATATCACATACCAATCAAGTGCTTGTTGTGAAAACCATTTTGACACAACCAACCTCAATATATATCGCATACACAAAAATGAATTCAGCATATCACATATACCAAAATGAATTCATCATCATATCACACACATTAAGATGAACATATCACACATATGCACAACTAAATTCGGTTTAGAGCTTCACAAGAGGCTCCGCTACCACTGAAAGAAACCAGGCATGCAAACTTGACAGTCAAGTGCAGCGGAAAGACCCGGAAACCTTGGAGGATCCAAGTGAAGCAACCAAACCGAACAACAAAATCGATCATACCTGAAACGGTTAGGATTTTTCACCTAACTGAAGAACCGAATCAGCTAGAGCCAGAAGAATATCCTGCTCCTCTATGGTATCCACACAAACCGTGATGACTAGCCGGAAACCGTCACACGATCTCCAACCCGAGCTCTCCCGAGATGCGGTGCTAACTGCGGAATTCGGGAGCTTGAACTTGTGGTGTTTTGGTGTTCTTCCTTCTTTCTCAAAGAAGAAGAAGAGAGTGTTTGTCTATAAACTCAAGTCTTACTCAAATTTTATGGTGTGTAGCATGGTGTTAAGCTAAAGCTCTCAAGTCTGAAAAACTGATCACTCTACACTTGATCACACTAACACACAATGCATTAGTTAATTAGACTAATGGCCAACACTATGGCCCAAAGGTAGCATGATAATGACACTCACCATCTTTTGTCTACCACTAATGCATTATCACACATCAACACAACACAGCACTAAACCTGGTTCAATAATTCAGATAATTAGTGAGCCAAAACGACCCTGGTTCAACCACAGTCCAACCATGGTTCAACCACAGTCCAACCATGGTTCAACCACCTGCTCGAATCAAAAGTTCTATGTGTGTGACCCTGTAGGCACTTGTAACGTCCGGCAATAATTGTAAAATCTCATTTTACAATTATAAGCAAAGAACGACGTCTAGCAACACATCATTGCTACCCGAACGACAAGATCAGTATTGATTCTATATGCCTCGGAACATATCATCGTCCTTTCGTCCCATTATCAAGATTAAACACGAGACATGGAATATGTCAATCTTGCATATGTTCAATCTTCGTTTCTTGATCCCCGAGTTAACCGCGTAAAATGAATACCTATGATATTACCATATCATAATCTGAGCATGGCCATGCATTTACAGTTCAACTCTATCAAGAGGCCCAACTGAGAAAATACCCGTTATATGGGTTGGACGAATCCCATCTTGATCAATCAAAACCCATTACACATTCATCATATACCCAATGATTACACTAAGGTCTACTCATTTACGAAATAGCCAAGAGTAATATCAAAGTATACGACTCATATGTTGGGAACCTTGATGATCTCAGGTCTAAGGACAATACATATAAGAACCGCTATCGACAAACATATAACGTTCCATGNAAACGACCCTGGTTCAACCACAGTCCAACCATGGTTCAACCACAGTCCAACCATGGTTCAACCACCTGCTCGAATCAAAAGTTCTATGTGTGTGACCCTGTAGGCACTTGTAACGTCCGGCAATAATTGTAAAATCTCATTTTACAATTATAAGCAAAGAACGACGTCTAGCAACACATCATTGCTACCCGAACGACAAGATCAGTATTGATTCTATATGCCTCGGAACATATCATCGTCCTTTCGTCCCATTATCAAGATTAAACACGAGACATGGAATATGTCAATCTTGCATATGTTCAATCTTCGTTTCTTGATCCCCGAGTTAACCGCGTAAAATGAATACCTATGATATTACCATATCATAATCTGAGCATGGCCATGCATTTACAGTTCAACTCTATCAAGAGGCCCAACTGAGAAAATACCCGTTATATGGGTTGGACGAATCCCATCTTGATCAATCAAAACCCATTACACATTCATCATATACCCAATGATTACACTAAGGTCTACTCATTTACGAAATAGCCAAGAGTAATATCAAAGTATACGACTCATATGTTGGGAACCTTGATGATCTCAGGTCTAAGGACAATACATATAAGAACCGCTATCGACAAACATATAACGTTCCATGCAGCGTTCTTATGTGGGTCAGTCCAGTCCACAAGTTCTCTAACTTGTACCCGTATGTAGAATTCATATCTCATATAATTCTCAACATACGCTAGTCTTAATTTATTATTACAACCAATCCATAATAATAATCGACTAGGGACTTTTAAGAAAACAAAGTATTCTAGGGTTATAAATATGTGCAAGTGATTATCTCATAATCAAGTTTATTGGAATAACCTCAATGTATATACATGACTACAAACATCCATTGATTGGCTTTTGGGCATATTACTAACAAAAGACACGAGAGATATTTCCCAACAACTCCCAAGCGATAGTATGATGCACAACCAGTAGAAATCTAATTTGGAGGTCTAGGGACACGATAAAACTTCTCCTTGCCCAATTCAAAAGCGATAGCGATGTTTTCACCCAGTTTTCCCCAAGATGATCCAGGAGTCTCCAATGAAGTGCTCCATTCAAGAAGAGACCCATGCCCACATAGTACTGAACATGTTGGAAGTACTTCGAGTCAGGATTTTCCGCTTCTATCCAGGAACCTGTTTTCATTGATAAAATCTCAACTTTAGCACCACCTCTATCATGGAGAGGACCAGTAGCTGCAAAGACCTTGTAATCATCAGAGGCCGAATCATACCCGAAACCATATGCATATGCATAAGAGTTATGTGGCAATTTTCTACAGACACTAGTTAAAGAATTCCAGACAAATATCTCCCATTTGCCGTGTACATAGTGTTTAACTTGCAAACAGACTAATCCATTGCATGATCCCATGCATATAATAACTCTAGTGCCATATAACTTTGATTCTTTATACGCTATAATCTTGTAATACAACTGCAGTAAAAAGGCCTGGGTCATCGGATGATTTGATACCATAATTTGATGAAGAGAAGTCCCCTTTGCGGGGGCAATATAGGAGTTTTGGTACGTTGAACTTGATCGCCAGCAAAGAGCACAACGACTTGGAGACTGACCTGAATCGGTCAATGGATTTTTTTGGGTAACAAATCTAGAATCTCCTCCACAATATCTCGAGATAAATAACTACGGTTTGGTGCTGCCATATTCGTGGAGATCACTAGTTGTTCCATGTCGGTGGGCTTTGCTTCATCAACAAGTATCCCGTCGTCGTGTGCCTCTGTCTTATTATGCTTCATCTCCTTGGCTGTGCCATCCTTACTCTCGTCTCTCTTTTGTTCTTTTGATGATACCAACGACGACGACGACGACATATTTCCGGTATCAGCCATTGGAGAAGAAGAGACTAATGGTTTTTTTCTTTGGAAAGAGAGATCTTATTTTGTGACTTGTTTGTTGCGTAGTAATTTCTGCGAAGCATGATTTGTATTTATAATTCCTTTTCCGTTTCATTCTGGATTCAACGCACCGACTATCTAAATACTTCCTCTCTTTATTTTGTATGTTTTTTTTAGGGGAGTTTTTTTTATGGAAATCTCGGGTGGCATGCTTTTTTTTTTTTTTTTATCAGAAGGAGCTCATCTTATTAGAGTTCAATGGTAAACAGAACGCAGGATCGGGGACCCTGATACATCATGAAGTAACAAGGAAAGGCAGCCATTAGGAGGCTGAACAAAATGAGAAACACCAAGCGGAAGAGTTAAAGCAAAAGAAGCCAACCAATCCGCACAACAATTTGCCTCCCTAAGGATATGCCGAAGCTTCACTTGCCAAGCTCATTGTAGGAGCTGCTGAATAGCTCTAAAAAGACTAGCTGAGCGCCTTACGCGTATGTGAAGACGTTGCAGTTCGGTAATTGCCATCAGAGCATCCGATTCCAACTCAACGAGCCGGTAACCCAAATCCCATGCTTTTTGTAAACCAGTAAAAATTGCCCACAATTCAGCATTTAAAGGAGAGCATGAACCAATATTATGACAAAAACCAGCAACCCAATTGCCATTACCAACACGAAGGAAACCACCAGCGCCTGCACATTGAGTAGCTCCTTTCACAGTGCCATCACAATTAATTTTAATCCAACCCTCCTCCGGAGGATACCATAGAATGAGGGTAAGCACCCCCTCAACCCGAGAGCCCATAGCTTTATTGATCAGACCGGTAGCATCAATAAAGCCCCTAGCCATAGAGAGGATAGTGGAACTTGGTTTAAAGGGAGCAACATAGTTCGACTAAAAAACAAGAGCATTCCTCCATGTCCAAAAACACCAAACAGTAGTGCCAAAGATAACATTCCAAGGCAACGAAGAGGCAAAAGTAGAGTGATTAGAAAGGTTAACCTGCAACCACTCTGTAATTGAGGTATGCTGAAAGAAGCCGTGAGGCAGCAAACTCGCAAAAGACTGCCATATACCACCAACCCAGTCACAGTCACGTGCCATGTGGAGACAAGATTCAGGGAATAAAGCGCAGCATGGACACAAGGGGTCAGAGGCCATGTGTCGGCGAACCCTCATTTCATTAGTGAGAAGGGCACCTCTTGCCAATAGCCAAAGGAAAGTACGGATCCTCTCCGGTCCCGGCCAATGCCAAATAAGTGACCAAACGACCGGGCTTGGATCTGTAGGTGGAGAGAGTAAAATATTATAAGAAGAGGAAGTCGAAAATTCACCAGAGCTAGTAAATTTCCAAGAGACCAAATCTGGCCCGCGTGCCGTGTATGGAACTGTATTACAGGCAATGCGAA
>JAKUCV010006772.1:0-14711 GCA_028386065.3 Turnera subulata | reverse complement strand
CGGAAAGATAAAATTGGATAATTGGATTTTGTTGAGTCTTTTGGTCGGTTTTTGATTGTTTTTGGCCTTGAGTAACTTTAGTGTCCATATTGATGGTCTTTCCATTGTCGTGAGCACTTCGGACTCACCCCTCACCTGCGGGCTTTCATCCCGTAGGATGAGTTGTTTGTTGTACAGGCTTGGTGCATTCCAGACAGGCTACGGCGTTATCCCTTGGACGGGCTTGGATCCATAGGTTGCATCGGTTATGCATACAGTGTTTGTGAGTCTTAAAGTCTTCCGTTGTGCATGTTTTTATTATTATTGGGCCATTGGGCCGTGTTGAGTTATTTTTGTTGTTATTATTATGGGCTGTTGAGCCCGAGTTATTGTTATTTACACTGTATGCTGGGCCTTGATTGGCCAGGTCATCACAATTCCGGCTCGTGTTTACTGTGTACGGTAAATTCGGGTCGGGGCGCTTCATTTAGTGTTTAGCAGTTTAAAATTTTATGATTTATGGTTTAGAGATTTTTTTGATTTTTGATTTATGATTTTTTATGTTTTTAGGTTTAGTATTTATTTTATAAAAATAAAATTTTACTGTATTTATATTTCTATTTTTTATTTAGAGAGATTTTTTGCTTTGAATTCAAAGTTTGAGGGGCTAAAATATAACTAATTCCCTTAAAATATTTAGGTTTCTTTCTTAAAAAAAATAATGTATTTTTATTTTTATTTTTATTTTTTGTTTAGGAAGTTTTTTTCTTTAAATTTAATGTTTGAGGGACTAACACGTAACTTTTTCCATTAAAAAAGTTACATTTAATAGGTGGACTTGACAGAAATTAGATTTACTATTTGTTTGCTGTAACTATTAAAAGAATAGGACTTAAATGTAGGTTTTTAAAGGTATAGGACTTAGTTGCAAAAAATAAAAAAAAATTAGGCTTAAAAAATAGTTATCCCTTTCAATTTTGACCCCTGCAATTAAATTGACTCAATTTTGAAAACTCATGTATTAAAGTGACTCAATTATGAAAACTCATATACTACATTGACCCAATTACAAATTCATGTATGAAATTGACTAAAATATACAAATTGATGTATAAAATTAGGTATTATGCCTAAAACAAATTACAGACTAGACAAGATCAGGTACCACAAATTCTATCTTAGTAATGGCACTAACCAACAAATCAACAGAACAGAAAGTGAAGAAAACATAATTACCATGGAGAACTATGAAGGAAAGGTAACGGGCAATAGTGGAACAGTGCAAAGCCATCAAAATGTGTGATCCTAGTGTTCCAAGGAATGTCTTTGCACTGTCAAAAAGTGAACTATTCCGCCATAGCGAGTTTGATTTCTATGTCTCTGCCGCCATAGCGACCAGGTTCACCTCTGTCTGCGTCAGGATAGCCTAGGCAAGGTTTGATAATATCAAACGGAAGTTCGTCACTGGTTGGGAGATCGTATGGCACCAGAAATCCCTGATGAAGGATAAAATCAATACAATAGAGAAACAGTAAGCGTATGCGTACGTGCATTCAAAATTAAGAAGAAGAAAAAAAAAAAAAAAAACTATACCTTAGAATCCTGCATCTGCTTATAATAGGACTCGAGACGTTGGCGATATTCTGGGGCCAAAGACGCCAAAAATTTCTCGCGAAGCCTATCGTTGGGCGGCGCGAAAGCCCCACTATATATGACTGCCTCGTCGATGGGGTAGCGTTCCACCAGCCAGTCCGGTGGAATCCAGAAAGTTCTGAGGGGGATTCCAGCCTCCAACGACACTTCAATGGGTTCCTCTACTGGAGCGTCGGGGACTTCATAGCTGTAATAGGGCCGGCCCCGGCGAGCAGCAGGCATACCGGCACTGTCAGAGTCAGAGTCTTTTCTTTGTCAGAGTTTTCCTCTTCTTGCTCCAGTTGTTCTTTCTCTTCCTCTACCTCCTTATCTGCTTCTTCCTCATCTTGTATCTCATCTTCTTCTTCGTCCTTGTCTGCTAGCTCATCTTCGAACTCTCCGGCAGGCTCTGCTCCTCTTCTTCCCTCTTTATCATGATCAGTTTCCAACGACACTCCAATGGGTACTTCTAGTTCTGGAGCGTCGAGGACTTCAGGCATACTGGCAAAAGGAGCAAGTTGTTTCTCCCAATGGGCCTCATATTCTTCGGTAGACTCTTCTTCTTTTTCTTTTTCTTGATCAGCCACGGCGTCGTCTTCGTTCGAGTCAGTGTCAGAGTCGTCTTGTTCTTTGTCAGAGTTCTCTTCTTCTTGCTCCAGTTGGTTTTCTTCGTTAAATACTTTCTCTTCCTCCTTGGTCGAGTAGGTTTTCTTCGTCAAATACTTTCTCTTCCTCCTTGGTCGAGTATTCTTCCAACAATAGGGGACGAGAGAGCGAATTTTTAGATGTCATAATTGCGGAAGAAAACTAAAACCTGGGAGAAAATCGGAGAAAGAGTATGCGTTTCTATTTAGATAATAACTATAAAAACTGTTGTGTTTTGGGTTTTCCTGCTATAAACTAGCAACATAAAGACACCCTTGTCTTGTATTTATAGACGCAAGCGATGGCGGTTGCTAAAGTCTAAAGCGAGCGGTGGATTAGTTTGTGTAGCTCTATTTTCACCACGTAACCAGTACAATAATACGAGTGACAACTATACAGTGGACATTGTTGTGTGGAATCCTTTTACGGGTGTCTACAAACAGAAAATTGCCAGATCCTGAAGATATCTCAGGACCAGATTATGAATACCTTACGTATGGTTTTGGACATGATTCTGTTGCTGATGATTATACGGTCTTTTTAGCTGCATGCAACCACTCCGGGAGATCGTGTACCTAAAGTTCGAATCTTGTTGCTGCAGATCATAGGTTCCTGGGAGAAGGTGGAAAATTCTAGCCCATACTTTTACCTGAGCCATACAGGGGATACGGGTCTGTTCTTGAATGGTGCGCTCCGCAGATTACTGCTTAAGCTTGCAGAGGTTAAAAAGTTCAAGATCTAAACAGTTTTCTTAGGAAATTATGTCTATAAAACTCGAGCAGACCCATAATGAACATTGACTGTACTTAGCTTAACATAAGATTCAAATTTTTATTTTGCTCTGTTTAATCAAATCTTTGGACTTTATGAATTGTTAATGACACTTCAGATCTTGTTCAAATTTGTTCATATCTGGGGAGAACTTTTATTCAGAGTAAGTCAACAATAGGTTGCAGAGGAAAATGTGTTAATTTTATATGTGGTGTAAAAATAACAGTAAAAACCCAATAACCCTTAAAGAGTACATCACTGTACACGATCTGCTGAGGTTTCAATCACAATAAATATTGGAACGTAATTCTATAGCTGGAGAAGCAGGCCAGAAGAAGTTCCATAAACATTTCTGCATGATAGAGCATAGGATAGGAACAGGCCACAAGCTAGTTGACTATTACACGTGTTGATGAATTCAGGTTCACATGATATACAAGTTTCGCCTATTAATCTGACTTGTTCTCCTCTTCAAGCCCGACCATCTCCCTGAAAAAGCTTTTGACTGATGAGGGCCACTGAAAAGAAGATGATCCATCCAGCATCCTCTCCGATGATGTTCCGTCACTGAAATCTGCAACTACTTGCTTGCTCTGGTGATACTGATTAGTACCTCGAGAAAGTCCACGAAGGTTGTTCCGGCTGTTCATTCCCTTTGATGTACTCCTATCAGCCAAGAAGGGCACTACATGCTTTATCATGTCACTTTTGGATATTCCAAGGTGACCCCCTGATACATTGACAAAATGTACTTTTCCAGCTTCATTCATGCTCTTGAGACCAAACCAATCCTCGGTGTACAGCTTTGTCTGCAGAATAGAAATTGGGATAAAGAGAATGAGGAAGACACACAGAAAGACAGAGGCTAAATCAGTTTTGGAAGGAAAGTTATGGTCGCTGAAGTGTAACATTTTTTCCCTCTGGAAAAGAAAAAAGAAGGGACAGAAGTTTTCTCTAGTTACAACAGTTCCTGTGTTGGGACTGATCAAGGAGAGAAATTGAATTGGTAAACTAAGAGACAGACGGTGTGCAGACTAAATTCAACAAATATAGATGGAAACCTAGGGTGATCTTTACAGAAAATGTATAAACTTGCATCGAAGACTACCATCCACGCTAGGAAAAATTAATCTAAAGCTACCTCATATACTGGCAAAACTGGCTTGAAAGCACCATCTGGATAGTATCCGAACCAAGAGGTTTCCCTTGGTATCAATACGCTGTCATTCTCAAACTGTGGGAACAACAAAAGCAAAGTAGAAATTCTGTTTATTAGTCAAAACAAAATGCAAGAGCAAAAAATTACAAGTATTCTTCGGGAAAGCAATAGTTTATAACTTTCTTTAAAAGGACTTCTTCATTCTCACCATGATAAGCACCAAATTTTGTAAGCTACTAAATCTTTCTTTGTAAGTTGTATTCCTCGCTTGAGGATCTTCATTGTTGAGCTTTGGAAGGAACCTGCACTTCTCCATGTACTTATCAATGTCCTGGACATTAGGGACAATTCTGGTATCAAGCTGTGCTAATTTTTCCCCGATAAAGGTACCAACTAAAAGATAATGTCTTCGACTGCTGATATCCATTAATGAAGTTTTTGTAAAATGTCCATCATTATAAGGATGGTGATATCTCCCCTTCACTAATGTTATTTTTCTCTTCATATTATAGTTTCAGTTAGTTACTAAAAACAGTAATATTTCTGATAAATTCATCAGCAACTAATCAATTCCAGAGTATCTCCTTTAATGGAGGGATCAACTTACATAGGGTAATTTAAGATAACCACTGGGTGCCAGGTGTTCCTGCAAGTCCACAAGCAAAGTTCATTCAGCAAGCTTCACCAAAGACATCAAAATGAGAACGAAAATTGAGTAGACAACATCAGTGCCAGGAAAAACATTGCATCGGTACATTGGTTTTGAATTTACGTGCACATGCAAAGAGCCCTAAGTATACTGTGGTATCAACTTCTGTTAAATTGGAAAAAGCAGAGGGAAAGAGAAACATACCTGGATAAAGTCACTATATATCTCTGACTTAATTAGCCTGTCTGCGATTATACATAAAGCACCAGACTGCAAAGAATAACAAGCTCGAGAACATCACCAACAACACAAGATACAATAGACCACAGTACACCATTTCAATGTTCTGGGTTTGTCTCTTTCCATTTCTATAAATGAAAATAAAATGGAGATATAAAAAAAGACAAATCATGACAATCCTCACCCCACAAAGAGGAACAGAGGCAGTACCAGCATGAGGTCCTGCTAAAGAAATGAAATTTTGAACCTGTTGTGATCATTCAGAAGATGAAACTTACTATAGTTGAACAACAAATATCAAGTAAGAGAGGTTACATGACCAAAATGTTAACAAGCAATCCAGCACATGGTGTATGATAAGATAATGCAAGGGACTATTGTCTATTGCATACGGTGAAAAGGAAATAACAAATAATCAAAAGATAGAATGGGCGGATGTTCTTACTGGAGGTCCCCCATCACAAAACTCTATCACCCCTCGAGCAATTAAATTCCCCTGTTAAAGGAAAAGAAAAGATGGGTTGCAGAAACAAGACCAGAAGCTTCTGTAGCACAAAAACACAAGACAAAATTGCAAGATTTCTGATAGCAACATCAAGCCTAGAGAGCACAGCACAAAACTCATTTATCCCAAAGCCTGCTTTCTGCTCTAGCAAAGCAGAAGTTGAATGATTAATGCAATACTAATCAAAATGCTGATTTGATCAGCGATTGTTCAAGTCAGAAACCCTGAATTCATACATCACTGGACTAGATTGTGAAGAAAAAACAACGAATTAAAATAAACCTGGGAGAGGCCAACTATGTTGTAACCTTGACTCAGTTCTTTCATTTGTTTCACCTGCAGGTTTCAAGTCTGTGTTAAGGAACAAATATGAAGAAACAATATCATTAGGAAAAAGAAAATTACAACTACCCAGAGAGCTTTCCCACCTTCTCACAAACAACTCCTGCCTGAAATGATAGAACAAATGTCAGCTCAGAATATCAATCATGTCTGCTAATATAATGCAAGACAGGAAGCCAATCCTTTTACCTGTTCCTCAAGAGGCATAAACCAGGAATCCCATGCTCCATTTCCAACTTCTCTGCACAGAAGGAAAAGAAGTGAAGGGTCATATTTAAATTATGAAAAAACTTTATTCCACTTTGACCCATGTATGGAAAGCAGCAACTGGAGAAATGGAAACTGGAAACTAGGGTATGGGATGCTTAAACCGAAACTAGTGTAGGAAACTAGATAATACACTTACAAGCAATACCCCGGAGATCCTGAAAGTTTTAGTAGTTGCTCAGTGAACTGTGTTACTCCTTTACTCTTGCATTGATCACTAATACCTGCCCAGAAAAGAAACAATACAATAATGATTTGGGAAAGAAAAAGAAAACATAAAACGGTACTGAAACATCTAAAAGTATGATCTTTTAGTTCAAAAAAATTCAGGAAACAATGATTTGCTGCTTTTAGTGAATGATTAACAGTAAAATCCGAAAAAAGAAAATACTCAAAATGCTTCACAGACCAAATTAAATACAATTCACAGTTGCCAATTAGCTATTTGATCGAACATAAATGGTTTTTCATGGATTAGTAAGTCATGTACCAGAAAATCAGTATTAAAACAGTGATCAAGTCAAACAAATTACACACACAAGAACAGATACCAAATTCTATCATGTTTAGTAACTAATGACACTAACGAACACAACACACCAATATGAACATACCCAGAAGAGAAAAGCATCAAACTTCAGCAACATATCACCAAAACAAAGTTTACAAACCACAAATCAACAAAAACAGAAAGTGAAAAGAAACATAATTACCATGAAGAACTATGAAGGGTAGGGAACGGGCAACAGGAGTAACCAGGAAGAGAAGCAAAACAAAGAGAGAAGCAATAGTGGAGCAGTGCAAAGCCATCAAAATGTGTGATTCTATTCTTGCAAGGAATGGCTTTGCACAGTCAACAATTGGAACTACTGGTATCTTCTTCCTCCAAAAACTTTTGAAACAAGAAGAAGATACTAGTACTCCAGAAGAATAAATAACCCAAGTGGTGGTCTGTGATTGGTGGGGAGGAGCTAAAAACACGGGGGGATGGATCGCATGAACGAATCCAACACAACAACACCGCCCTTTGGCATTTATTGTGTCTGATTCCTTCCGGTGGAGTAATGACTTTAGATGATGAGTTGTGGACTTCTGTTCTGTCAGGGCTTTTTTTTCTTGTTTTGAAGTCACCAATTGGAGAGATCACTTTCATATTGTTGTGTCGTGTAACTAACAACTAGATAAACAGTCTTATGTGGTCGTGTGGGTAACTAACTTGACTTTATATTATACATGGTTGGTTTACCTTTGGTTACATTGTGGTTATCAAGATTCAGAACCGGGCCGGCCCAGCTGGTTCAATAGATTTAGACTGTGACCCGGAGCCTAATTTAAGTTTTTTTACCTCTTTGGATCGCATATCCATTCGACCCGGAAAAATCTGGTTGACCCAAGTTTTTTTCTTTGTTTTTTTCTTTGTTATCTATTTTTAACCATACTTTGCCCAATTTTTCTTCCAAATGTATTTTTTAATGATAAATTTTTAATACATTCTTTATATCTATTTGTTTTGCACTTATAAATAAATATCAATACACATAAATTTTTAATTATTTTTTTATTAAATAATTATTATTCTAATTCAATTCCTGTTCGATTAATTGATCTTCCAATTCAACCAATTTGTAGCTTTTTCCGGGTCTATGTCCGGGCCGATTCCAGTAAGACTTACATGTGGTTTTAACCGTGTGTGGTGTGGAGTCAAGTGGACCTTGATATGTGAACTATGGTATGGGCTTGGATTTTTTTTTTGAATAGAAAATAGAAGATGTGAAAGCTATACCAATTTTCTTCCTTCTTGTAGCCTTTGTAGTTGGGGTAACGCTAGTGTGTAATTGTGTCTTGTGGAAGTGGGTGTTAGTTGATGATTTTAATAATTGGTGTAGGGCATGGGTCATTTCAACCCGGGAAATTATTGACTTATTTCGAAATTTCAGTATAAACTCAAGGAAATAATTGATGCCAGATGCATGCTACTTGTTTTGTTTTTCTGCAAGTATTAAATACCACGGGCCACGGCTTGAAAATTGGTTGCAAGTACTTATACAACATGCTGGAGTAATCAAAGGAATTAGTATGTTCATTAATAAGTACTAATAATTTGAATGTTGCTAAAAAAAGACATCTGCGGGGATAGCTCAGTTGGGAGAGCGTCAGACTGAAGATCTGAAGGTCGCGTGTTCGATCCACGCTCACCGCATTTTTTATTTTAATTTTTAATTTTTGACAGTGATTTGATTTTGTGTATTGTTCTACAGATTGGAATGAGAACCAACCATGTTTAATTTTTTACAGTGATTAGATTTTGTGTATTGTTCTACAGGATTGGAATGAGAACCAACCATGTCTTAAAGAATTGCCAATTTGTGGCATTTGGAATTTGTCCATCCTTAAAGGGAGGAGAATGGTACAACAAAACGTAAGTATACAGAATTCATACACAAGTAGCAGCAGCAATAAGCCTCGAGTTGAAGCAGTCATATAGCCTTTAAACTAAAAAGAAGAATTAGCATGCTAATATCATAATTTAATGCATCATATTTTGTAGGCCTAAACTTTGTAGTTTGTAACCTTGGAACGGAATCATAATTATCAATCCTAGACCCATCACAAAAGGATTGACCAAATCCTGCATCAGATTTCTAATCTGCAAAATTTATACCCTCACTTCCAAGTCTGCTTCTGGTTCCTTGAAAAGGTTTGGTTGGCTTGAAATGCTTCAGTTCCCCTATTTGTGTAGGTATATACACATATTGCCACAGAATACCAGAAGAAAAAATAGCAAAACTTTACTGCTTTCCAAATCATTGGCTAATAGTCTTCAGCATCTTGATATTTCTAGGATTTTTACCTTTGGAGCTTGATACACAAATTTCTACTGTTTCTATGGTACCTGAAGTAAATTCTCATTTTCTATCTGTTGTTTATTCATCTTCTTTGAATGATACATCTGCATGCTTATCAATGCTGCCACTGCCAAAACACATAACAGAACCTTCAAGTATAATTTCCTGATCACACTCTTGATTGAGAAACCTGCACAAGTAATTAAGCTATGGATGTCATGTACTTATGCAAACATTAGTTCAAATTCAAACATTGCATACTAAATTAAACAAAACAGATTGGTCACATCTGTGTACCTTCTGCCAAGTTGAGATGTTGTTCTGTTTCTAGTCCGGTCTTAGACAGGAACCAATTGCAGCCTCCTCTTGCTTCACAGTCTTCATGTTCAGGCAAGTTCCAAGATAATCCAAGGCCAAAGCTATTGTCTGCAAGATAAGGACTGTATGCAAATGGAATAGCAACAGTTCTCACAGCCCTGCAAGAACCTGGCACTTCCATAGAAGTTTCCACGGTGTAAACATGATGCCTAGACCCACTTAGGCATTTTACTTCCACAAAAGAAGCTGGAAGTCTAGCTGAACAGTTCAGGTATGTGTAGTTCCTCACAACATAGTAGTACTGGAATGGCGTGAGGGAGAGGTTGAGATTAAGGAAAACTTCATGGACACAACTTTGGGGATCAAGAAGACTGATCTTTCTGTTCTTGTAGGAGATGGATTCAACAACCAAATCCTTATGAGTTGGGAAGTGAATCATGGTGGTGTTTTGTTTACAAGAAAGTTCAAAACCAGGGTAACCACAGTGTTGGGGCTGCTGGCCTATCACTCTAAAAGGGAAGCCAATATCAGGTCCATCATCACCGCACTTGACAGAACCACACTGGCCTCCATCAGAAGAAGCATCTGTAGTGAGGAAGAAGAAAGAAGAAAAGAAGAGAATAAAGAAGATGGAGGCAACCATTCTTGGAGTAATGCTTAGTAGGTTCTTTTGTAATGACTGCTAGTATTGACAGGTCTTTCACGCCAACCTTGTTTTATGGATCAAGGTATGTGTATATATATAGTGAAGGGAAAGTAAAGTCTAGTTTACATATAATTAAATTGTAATTTCGGGTAAGGCACGTTTTGATTACCACTGTAGTAAAAAAAAAACAAAAGGTTTGGTTACAACTGGAGTCACTTCTGTTGAAAACATCCATAAAGTAAAGAACAACAGGAAACGACAAGGTAGTAAATTGGAAAATGGGAGTCTAACCTACCCCAAATGAGGGTAAGACGCAAGCAAAATTGACCCAGCAAAGTAATGGAAGCTTCAGAGGCCCTGAAGTAATAGCTTAATGGGTTTGCATATGTTTCTCTCCTTTTGCCTTATAGACCTTTTTCTAAAGGCAGGGTGGTGGAATATTTGCTTTACATAAAGTAATCGGTTTCTTGCAAGTATAGTTAACTCTGTCATGAAGATAGGGAAACTAAAGTTTCAATATTTGGGAGACTGGGTCCAAGTGATAAACTATCATCTGAAGGCGGCTTCTCCATGGTTTAATCATGTGTCAAATGGGAATTGAAGCAGAGAAGGGCAAGTTGATGAAACCATTGGGTGAAAAGGAAAGAAAATAAATGGCCAGTCAAATTGTTGCACCTTCATCACAGTAATAAACAACAATTTTGCAGCATAGCCAATGTTTAGACACTCACACTGCTAGTACTACCTGTCCGGAAGAGTTTCGCAATAAATTTAGTATATTTCACAATCAAGAAAATGGTCAAGCATGAATTTCTTTCCAGTTGACCAGAGTTTATCAGCCCCATTGAGGGCTGTTACCATCTTACTATTACACGTATTGGGATATTCAAATCAAGAAGTACATCTAGAAAAATTGCAAGCATCAGAGGAGTCTCAGGCCGGAAGCTGAAGCATTCAGATGATTTGGCCAAGACATTGTTTGCCGATACATTTCAAATTATACACCAAACCTACAAACAATTGAAAAATACACGCGAAAGAATATGATATCCAGAAAAATCTACATGAGTTCCTTTGCTAGTCTCAGTGGTTTTTCCTGTACAAATGCAACATCACCATTTGGTATTGTCAGCAGATGATGATCCGAACCCTCTTCGTCACTCCCGACTGATAAAGTAGATACGATAGATTCTGATCCGTCGTCATCTGTCAACATAGTCGGTTGAAAGTCAGTAAAACTAATATTTTCCCGATAATCAAACAAATGCACTGATCCCAATCTCATCTATCCTCATACACCACAAAGAATCCCCACACACATGTAGAACTATCATGGTTTGTCCACATAGAGAAACTCCCCCATATATAGAGAAAGATCCTCATTTTAAATAACTGGAGAAACTGGGAAGGCCACATCCCTAACCTATAAATGGGCTACTATACAAAACAAATGGTAGACTATGCCAGCAGGAGCAGGATAGCATCCAATATTACCCAAGAAAACCTTGCATAGTGGTTCTTCCTATAATCCTATCTGGGACTCATTACAATCATACCGACACAGAAAGCAAAGCCAAGGGGCATCCACACAATTGGATTTCATCTTTTCTTTTTCCTTTTGTTTTCCAAGCCTGAATCGATTTCCATCTTTCATGATGCCACCGACTTCTCTATGATTCATTATGCCAAGAACATAATTCCCCATAAAGTTTAATCTACACAGCCGACCATTAAATGAAGTATTTTGTAACAAGGAAACGCATGCAAACTTTTGCAAAAGTCTAAACTGCAAATCCCTAAACAACGATTACTTAGATCAAACTTACCAGAATACTCAGGATGATCGGGAAGATGTCTAACTGCCGATATCTGAATGCTTTCTGGGAGTAAACAATTACAGAAAGAACCTGAACATAAAGCATAAAAACCATGATCAGAGAGAAAAGATCTAGTTGCCGGTAGGCCCCGGTGTCCTCTGAACAAAAGAGTGCAGGACTTTTTGGCAGTTATGATGACCAAACTATTCACAAATCACTATCATGTCATGACAGAAAATGTATGAAAACAAACGAGAAACCTGAAATGCTTACTGATGACATGCAATTCCAGGACCAGGTAAATCAGGATATACATTATAAGTCCACACCAACAATGAACAGTAAGGTAGCTAGTAGTTACTAAGATCCAAAAGTTTTAAACAAGACATTCAGTTACTAATTCTAGACTACATTAGAAAATAACCAGAGAACTGTGAGGTAGCAACTAGCTACTAGACATGTGCAACTCACCTACTCGAGCCATCCTATTTATCCATCCAGGAATAGGCTTCCCAGTTAGTTCCTGGCAGACTTCATTCGTGAAGTGGTTGCAATTCTTCGCTATCAAATGGTAAGTGTCACCGTGATATTTTGCAGAAATCTGCTCCATGAATAACCGAAATTCTGATCGAGACATGTCAGTGGTTCCCAGCAATATAGATCGCCGAAAAATGAAGCCTGGACAACACCTTGGTTCTACTTCAAATACCCCACTGGTAGGATACTCGTGGGCTCCAAAGCCATACTCCATACCGTGCACTAATCATAAGACATCAGTTACACTATGTTAGTACACTACAAATTATGAGAATAAGACGGTGCAAATGAACTACATATCCACTTGTTGCAGACAATTAAGTTATGTAAAAGTACAGGGGAACAATTTGGATAACAATGTTTACAGTGGGTATAGTACTCTCAGGTCAATTGGAAGTTTGATAAACCTTACTAACTTGGAACAGTGAATTTTGATGTGCATTGTGCTTAACACTGATGCTCCAGGGTTATACAACCAAAGTCCAGTGACTAAACCGCAAATTAGAAATCAGTTTATTTCACGGGGGAACTACCTTCAGATTTAATGAGTCTTTATTGGTGACTGCAACAATGTATACCGTATAGTATCAGTGAACTGTTCCCAAGTGACAGGAATAATATATTATTACTACAGTTTAATGACAAAACTATTTGCAAATAGCAGCTGTTAGTGAGGAGACGAATAAAAAATGTTGTCGCATGCAAGTACAAAGCAGGAAACAAATAGAAAACGGATACACGATTCTAATACTGTTGAAAAGCACGTTGCATAAAGGATGTAAACCAAACAGCCATCACATATTACAAGATCGAATAGGCTGAGTTCTAATTAAAAAGCCCAAAAATTAGCAATTATTATCCTTCAAGTGCACAGGAAAAGGCTCCACATAGAAGTATGGCTCTATGCAGAACCAGCAGCAAGGAATTGGGAATATCAACTAACTGGAGTGTCATATCCTACCTAGACATTGAAAGAGAGAAGAAACTAGGACATTCGAATATGTCACCTCAAATAAAAATCTCTCCTATTGGACGAATTTCTATTGATTTCAAGGCAAACTACTAGTGTCCCAATACAAAGTTCTCCAGCAGCCACTTTGACAGAGGGAGTCCCAATCAGAAATGGCTCATCTTTGGAAACTATGCTTACTCACAATAAGATGATTCTAAGAAGCAACATATTTCTTTGCCATCCTTCTCTCTCCTCCAAACACGGATTACTACAATAAGCTGCACATTACCATTCCACGGCAGAACTGCCTTCTACCACAATCAGATATAGGGTCATCACATATTCCTAGAAACCTATGAGATAGAGACAAAAAAGCAAAATATACTCTTGGTCTTCTTCATTGCCACACTATGCAAAATAGAACCGTTACATCATTTAGAACCCTAATCAATTCACCAAATAAAAAAAGGACATATAACTCAAAAAATATTTTCCCCGTAGAACATATAACTTGAAAACAGAAGAACAGAAATTTCACCCAATAAAAAAGGGGCTGAACAGGAGAGAAGGAATATACACCTACTAACCAAGAACTCTAAAAAATCCAAACATTCAAAACACAAACAACTATCAACCAAGAACACTAAAAAAATTCTCCAGGCAAAAAAAAAAAGAAAAAAAAAAGGGCTAACCTTCAATGCCGGAATGGAAGATCCCGAGACCGACCCAGTAGAGATAGTGATTTACAGGGGTAAGATCGTACACATTCAAATACAACATCACGCAATTATTGCCTTCCCTACTTTGCTCCTTCTCCTCACTTGTACTCGAGCTGGAGCTCGAATTCAACGGAAACAACCGCATTGGGCCACCGCCGACCGCCAATCCTTTCCAATTCCGGCGTCTCAATTGGAGCTCTCCATCTTGAATTTCGGGGAACAAATCAAAACCCTAATACTGAAAAACAAGGACAAAATGAGAAATTAGGAAAGAAAGATTGCGTCTTTTGTAATTAAAGGTGGAAACTTTAGGAATAGGGAAAGGTGGGTTAATAATGATAATATTACCGTGGAGGAACAAATTAGGGTTTTGAAGGATCGGGAAGGAATATTGGGGAGAAAACAGAGGGAGATGAAAAAATTGAGTAAAATGGATGGGGGAATTTTGTGGTGGCCTTTATTGTGGGGGTGATTAATAAACTGAAGGTTTTTTTTTTTTTTTTGTGTGGTTGGTTTTTAAATGTTGGGTTTAGAGTTGTTAAGTGGAATTTAATGGATGATTTAATTGACAAAATGGAGAAAAAACATTCCTTTGTCAGTGTTCCTTTCTTTTCTTTTTCTCTTCTCTTTCTCTCTCCATATATTTCTGTGTTCTATTAATAGGAGGTCTTTGGTAATGTGTTTAAT
>JAKUCV010006771.1:0-14409 GCA_028386065.3 Turnera subulata | reverse complement strand
CACTATCGCTGATGTTCTAAAAGCATAAAAGATCAAGAGGAGGTTATGTCTTCAGTTCAAGTCCTTGAACATCTCAACAATATCCATAATAGAAAAAATTGCAGATTACCAAGCTCTAAAATGTGTTACTGGGAACCACTTGCTAGCTAGATGATCGAATGTGAGCTGATCAATCGAGAACAAAGTAAGAGAAAAAAAACATTATTCAAAAGCGAAGGCTAATGACAGAAGAGGAGAGACAGAATAAGAAAATAACTTCTATGAAGAGGGTAGCAGCATATGCCACAGTGAAAGATACAGAAAACATGGTTCACAATAGAAACTACCATGAGAATCGAATGACTGAACAACAATAAAATTAAAAATAATGAGCAGCAAACAAAATAAAATGACAAAGAAATGACATGGCAAAAAAAATAAAAGAGTAGAGAAAAAGCTTCAAAAGACTACCTGGAAGAAGCTTATCCCAGTGAAGCATATCCTCCAAAATTTCCTCGCATTCTTTGGTATCCGTTATAAACCCATGTTGCATCGCCTCCTTAACCATCTCATCCCACTTTCTGTTATCCATATTGAAGTACTCATCCTTGACCATCTTATTGTACACATACTCTTCAGCATTATACAAATCATCAATCTCCTCCTCAGTATCATAAAGCTCCTCAAAGTCTGACTCAAACTCCTTGTCCTTCACATCATCCAGAGGTTTCATACGCAGTTCTTCCGTCCACTCATCATCAGTCTCCCCGTGCTTGTCTAAAAGCTTCCGGTTAAGAATTGCTTCCATAATCTGAGGGAGAACTTCCTCATTGCTCTCCTTAAAATACTTATTTATCTTCTCTTTCAAATCTGAAACCAAAGCAATCAACTCCTAGTTATCAAACATGACAAAGAAGAAACAAAAACCCAATGGTTGAAAAAATTGTCACAATTTATGAGTCAAGGTAATCATAAATTTGGGTCATTCATAATTAAACAAAAAAATAAAAAGAGAGAGAGAAGAAGTCTCAAACTTTATCGGTAACCAAACAGAGAACAGATAAAGAAACGAACTTTGAGTTACCTTTATTGCTGACATCCTGGATCTCCCCGTCTTTCTTCTTCTTGAGTTGGTCGAGCAACGCAGATTCTGGTGATTGATCAGGGTTCTGATTAGACGAGTCGGACTCGGACGAGTAGAACCTGAGTCTGGTCCCTGAGGAAGAAGCGAGTGGAACGATAAATGAGGGATTGGGAGTGACATTAGGGTTAGATTGGTGGCGATTGCGAGTGCAGAGAGCAACATTTCTGAGTAGAAAACGTCTCATGGTTGCTTGCTAATTTCCTCTTTTTTTTTTTTTTTGAAGGGTGCTTGTTAAATTTCTTGGGCTAGGGTTTTAGATTGGGTTTTTCACATTTCGACGAGCAAGTATTAAACCTGGAGCATAGAAGGTTTGTTTGACAGGTCGTTTGATGAGTTCACATCTTTGTTCTGCTTTTTCATTTTTAACCTTCTTTCTTATTTACACACAATTAAATAAAATTATGGTGTCAGGATGGAAATCAAAGACCTAAAAATGGTTAACTTCTCCCTTTGTGTTATAAAACGTGGGTGAACACTGTTATACCTACCTGTATTATTTATACCCGTTAACAGATGAATAAAATGGTACTGAGAAAAACTTCTCTCCTTCTTCTGCTTCCTCTCCTTCTTCACAGAATTACACACTCAATTCTTAACATATTTACATAGAATTACACACTCAATTTTTAACACGTTATCAGCACGAATGATCTCTACCCGAGCAAGAAGAAAACTGGAGCAGAAATGAAGAAAAGAAAGGGAGCAGAAAATCAAAACTGGTTTCGTTTCAAAGCTTGAACAGTGTCGTCACCTTCACTGACAATTCGTTCCGGACCGCTGCTCGCCGCACCGCCCACACCGGCGTGCTCCCCTTGCCGTCGCCGACCAACCGGAGCTTTCCCTTTCCCCTTCCGCCGCCGGACGCGCCGCCGGGAGAGGAAGACCTGACGGCCACGCCCACTGACCCGGCAAGCCTCGCCGGGTCTGCCCGTCTACCTGCAGTCGGCCTTCTCCTGCAACGCCGCCTGCACCACCGTAGATCTCTCCTCCTCCGTCTTCGTTCCTCCTTCTGCCGTCGCCGCTGCAGGACAACACCGCCCTAAGGAGACGAAGCACGCCGCCCGACGACCCGCCTCCTCACCTACAGCTAACGACAACTGCCACCGCGCCACGCACCGCCGCATCGCCCCCTGCGCGCGGCCCCTCCATTGCTGCCCCACCTCCTCGCTCGCTGCCGCGCCGTCACCGCTGCAGATGAGCAGACCCGTCCACGGGTTGAAGACGACCCAGACGGTTGTGGTCCGGGTCGGGTTTTGACCCTCGGGTTGATGGGCTGAATGCTCCTGGGCTTGGGCTGCACTATTCATGTGTCTGGGCCTAGTTTTTGGGTTTGGGACTGGGCTGTACTATTCAAGGAGCAGTCCGGTATATCAAAAAAAAAAAAAATATAAGTTCTGAAAAAAAAAGGAAAAACAAGAGAAAAGAAAAGGAAAAAAAAAAAAGAAGAATTTATATTGCCGAAATTTCGCATCTCGGGATTTTTCCGGCAAGCCCAGAAGTGTTTGGCCGGAATCCGATACCTTGAATTTTTCCCAGCAAGCCCGGAAGTGTTTGGCCGAAATTCAGTGTCTCGAGATTTTTCCTGGCAAGCCCGGAAGGCTATTGTATTTATTTTATTGTTTTTCATTTATATTAAGCTTGGGCTCATATTAGGCCCATTACATTTTAATATTCTATTCTTTACATTTCAATTGGGCTCATATAAGGCCCATTGTATTTAATTTCTTTACGATTTTATTGGGCTCATATAAGGCCCATCGTATTTACTTTGCGATAATTTAATTTTTAATTGGGCTAATTTATGTAAGGCCCATTGCTTTTAATTTTTTGGTTATTTAATTCTTCATTGGGCTAATTAACGAAAGGCCCATGTTTATTTCTTTCATTTAAGTTTTTAATTTTATTTAAATTATGTTATTCGAGACCCTTATAATTTCCAGAAGAAATTTATTATGGGTATTAAATGCGGACAAGAATTTATATATAGTCTGGAAGACTAAATATAAGAGTCCAGCAGACTCAATAAAAAAAAATACAACGAAGACTGGAAGTCTTACCGTTCAAAAGATCCAGAAGATTTTTCGGTAATTAAAACTTTGCATTATTTATCACTAAACTCCAAAGCTTTTCTATCTTCGAGGTTTTACTTTTGGAAAAGTTTGTCACTACTTTAATTATTGTCCAATAATTCTGATCTTTTTCGACATGAGTGGCAAAAATAAGCCTAAAATTGACACATGTATAGCAGCCAGAAGCTAGCAATTTCAAGTTATTAAATATATAATATTCGAGTAATTGAAACTTACCATATCCAGCCAGAAGCTGGAATGCACTAGCCTGAAGCTAGCAATTTTAAGTGTTTAAATATACAGTTTGAACAGCCCGAAGTTGAGACCAACTAGAAGTTGGTTGATAGATATGTAATTTATAGCTGTTATGCACCAGCTAGAAGCTGGTAAATAATTTTCCTAAATTGTCATATCCAGCCTGAAGCTCACACATAAATAGCAGCCTGAAGCTGGCACTAACTTGAAGTTGGTTCATGGATTTATTGTTGGCATGACCAGTTGGGCCATTCCGGATCAATAATGATGCACGAAATTTATTTGGTCATTCATTGAAAAACCAGAAGTTTTACAATCAATGAATTTCCACGTGTTTGTGTGCTGCGAAATTAATTATACGGCCTTCGTAAGATGAGATTAGCCTGGAATGACCAGCAAGTTTGAAAATAATTCAGGGACATGTACGCGGACCAATAACTCCGCCGTGTTGACCATCTAGGTAATTTTTACGATGCATTGACTTGATGGTCTATTGTGTGACGCAAGTTGGCATTGTGCGTACTGATTTTAATGATTAAGCCACTTGCGGGTACATATCCCTACTTATGTTATTAGACTGTATGTCTAGATAATGCTGGTATATTTCTTCAATGGATAATGTATATCATTGGAAATAAACCCAAACAGATTTGGGGGAACATTGACAATTGATTGTAGGACCATTGATGAAATATAACTACTTGAGAAAATGGTATTTTACACGCAGCAGCACTTGTGTGCATCAAGCTAACAAGTTAACATAAGGTCTCACCATTTAATTGTTCCATGGTCACGAACCTCCATCTTCGGACCGTTGGTTGTACAGTATATTATGCTCAACCACAGTATAGTAAATTTGGTCCTTAAAGAAGATTGGGAATAGATGTTGGGTATGAATCTCCATCAATTACAACATTATTGAAACTATTGACTAAAAGATTGGAGATTCATTTATAGCAAGATTTGCTTATTGTTAATTCGATATGTGTGTACCCAAGATCAGGGGGAGAAAATAAGCAGCTGGATCAAGGTATTATTGAAATCCATTATCAATGTACGATTGATGATTCTCAAATAAATTAGTGTGAACCTGAAGTTCAAAAGATGATTCATTTGCAGGAAATTGATATGCAATTGCCAAACACATAAAGTGACCAAATTTTATATACCAGCTGCAAATGCTCCTGTTCAAATTAATGTTCCAGAAGAACAAGTATAGTATGCAAATGAATCTAAAGTACGCAAGAAGCGTAGAATATACTCGGTTCCAAAAGAAAATAAAATTCTCGATAAGAGAGAAAGGAGCAAAATAGATAAGATGGCCCTAGTGAGAAAATAAGGCCTCCAGTAGAGGTTCATAGTAAAAGTCCTTAAGTAGAGGAAAATCCTCAAGAAGAGGTTTTCTGACACAATTGATAAAGTTCCAGAAATAACTCAGGTACCTGAAATAAATGTGTATGGTGAGATCTCAATTACAGTGTCAGGAATAAGATGGAACCGACGTAAAATAAAAGTCGACGGAATACTTGGAATATTTATTTTATATAGCGCTAAATATTATAAAAAATGAGGATCATGAACCTACATTGATGCATGTAGGCGCAGAGTGATTGGCCAAAATAGAGAAATGTAATTAAGGCTGTATTGGACACAAGAATTTCGGACCTGTAGTCCGTACACCAGATGGTGTAAAATTCGACTGGTCATAAAATGGGTATTTGTGCAGGAAATGCAATAGTGAGATATAAAGCAAGGCTTGTAGCACAAATTTTTCATCCAACGACCTGATAATTAATTGGGAGGAGATATTCTCCCCTGTGGTGGATGCAATTATTTTTGATAAGTCTGGTATTATATGAAAGAATTGGAAATGCATCTAATGGATGCAATTACAGCCTATTTTTAAAAATCCATAAGTCATGACATATACATGAAGATCCCTGAAGGATCTAAGTTGCCTGAAGCAACGAATTCCCGAGAATATACAAAATTAAATTAACCAAATTTTGAGTTTGTGTAGTATAATTATATATGCTATATGTATTTGTACTTATTATTATCGTTGTTTATGCTTATACTCTTATTGTGATCTAAATATTATTGGAACTCCTGAAGAAGCTTCCAAATACCCGTGCTACGTTTTAAGGATAGGTTTTAAAATTCAAAATCTCATAAGAGAGCTAGATTGGTCCTGAAGTACCCTGTCAAAGTGAAATTTATCATGCTAGTAACATGAAGCCTGAAGCTTATGCCATAAACCTATTGGCAAGATATTGGTTTTGCAGATGCAGGTCCATTATTTGATCCACATAAAGCACAGACGGACATCTGTTACAACTTTACACATGAAGATAATGTTGCCTATATTGTCCAATTTAAAATAATTATGTATCAAAAGTGATCGGACAAAGCATATGTCACCAGAAGTTGACAAGGATGATTGGCATGCAACGACATCAAGAAATCAAAAGAGGCCAAAACGAGGGGGAGTAGAATACGTACTGCACTCTTTTTTCCTTCACCAAGTTTTTATCCCACTGGGTTTTTCTTGGTAAGATTTTTAATGAGGCAGTTATTGCAAAAGGCGTATTCTACCAATAGTACAACAGCATTCAAGGAGGAGTGTTATAAAACATGGGTGAACACTGTTATACCTACCTGTATTATTTATACCCGTTAACAGATGAATAAAATGGTACTGAGGAAAACTTCTCTCCTTCTTCTGCTTCCTCTCCTTCTTCACAGAATTACACACTCAATTCTTAACATATTTACATAGAATTACACACTCAATTTTTAACACTTTGAAGTTTTATTGTATTTATTCTATTTGTTACAAACATTAAATAATTAACAAACACAAATATTGTCCTAATCAACAGAAAACTAAAAAAATTATCAATAGAAAACTAAAAAAATTAAGAAAAAATATTTCGATTCTTACAAAGGTAAAAGCATTTAAATTTGATTCAAGCAGCACTCAGACCTTTCTTATATTAATATTGTGAATTCCTGTCATTTTATTATGTTTATAAGCACAATCAGCTATTCCTTAATTCTTACTCCTTTGGGTGTCGAGCCACGGATGAGATTAGTCTGGCTTGTCGAGCTGGGATACTCATTAGTATCAAAAAAATGTATCTCTCTAATCGAGCCAACAACAGTACAAGTTTTACGACAGGAAAAAAAAAAAACGAAAGTACAAGTTTCAGGGAAGTGACTACTGCCTCCTCTATTGGGGTTTCCCATTTCCCAAACACAAATCCAAGCACTCTTGTCATATCATTAGGCGAATTAGAAGGAGAAGAAGCCCTGAATACACAGTGTGCGAGCCTGAGCCTAAATGCATAGAAGAAACATTCAAGGACAGACCAATTGAGATTGGTTCAAGTGGTAAGCGACGTGTTCCGCTTAAGCGAGATTTCGGATTCGAATCCTCGTGTATACAAAAAACCTCATTTGGGAGACTCACCCACCATTACCTAAGTGCGCCACCCGAGTCGAGCTAGATTTAGTCTGGTGCCTTTGATGTCCTTAAAGGTGGACTGGCCAAGGATACCAGTAGGAAACCCAAAAAAAAAAAAAAGAAACATTCAAGGATGGCCAGATTTCATTCGAGTAATTTTAGAAGATGACTTCACAAAATATTCAGCCTAGTACATGGATAGTTATAAGAAGTCTTGCTCCCTTGAACTCTAGGAACTTGCATAGCAGAAGTTCTCTAGATCAAACAAAGAAGCAAAGCTATACAATACAGGAAAGCAATGAAGACAATTCGGTATATTGCCTTCATCAATAACCACATAGTTTTCCCGGAGCTACAAATTATGGTAAAACAATCCTTCACTTGTTATGTCCAAAATCTGGAATTTTGCCACATAAGAGAACATTAGCTTCCAAAACTAACCACAAACCTAAAATTCCAGCAGAGTTGCACACTGTGACTGGCCATTCTCCTCTATTAACAGGGGAGTCACCCCCTTTTTCCATCACAACCTGATGGTCCTACAAGTCGTCAACATCAGAATCAATCTCCTCCTCCTGAACATCATCACGACCATCAAGATCAAGCTCCTTCATCAATTCGTCACCGGGCGTGCCCTTAAGCTGCTTCATTAAAATAGCTTCAAAGATATCTGGCAACAGCTCTTCGTCGCCCTCCTCTTGAAACTTACCGATCAGCTTTTTCAGCTCTGAACCCATATAATACAACACATAAACAATTCAATTCAAAACACTACAAAATCTTCAAGCCTCCATATACTTTATCTATATAGAACAATCAGCACGAGCAGCTCGATATTGAAAATTCATTTTGAAATTTAACAAACCCTTACAAATCAAAAGCCCAAAAAGGGCTAAGGTTTTGATACAAGAACAAGTCTACGTACCTTCATTGCTCATATCACCCGCATCCTCAATGAGGTTGTTCTCCTTCTGGGTATTTTCCAATTCTGTTGCGCGAGACGAGTTAGACTCGGACGAGTACAACCTCAGGCTAGAACGAATCGCACCCACAAGTGGAGTGGTTGGGTTTGTGGGTTTTACGCTTGGATCGAATCTTGGAGGAGTAAGGAGAAGATTGCGAGCAAAAGAAGAGAAATTCCCGAGTATGGCTCGTTTCATTCTGGAAAAGTTCCTTTCTTTTTTCTTCTCTATTTCGCTTCCCCCTTTCCTCTCTCGATAGGGTTTAATGTTTCTCAAGGAATCTGGGGTTTTAGTAGGGGAGAAGGAGAGGCTTCGAACCGTGAGCCCAGATAACCCTTGATTGGGTCGTGGCTCGGCCCAACTTAATGTTTGGGCTAGCTTGGTTTAATGATGTTGGGTTTGAAATAAAGATATCTATCTAATGTTATCAGAACCGGACCGGGCATAGAACCGTTGAAGGCCACGAATCATGGTTCATTGGTCAGACCGGGGGTTCAAATGGTCGAACCGGAAGGTTCAACTAAATGATCAGTAATTATACAATTTGAAATAATTAATAATCTATTATTGTTGGTGATTTACCTGTTATACACACATACATATACTCATTTTCACACTTAAAATTCCAATTCTAAAATATTTTGTAATTTAAGTGTGTAGTTAAAAACACAAATTAAAATTACAAAATAGTTAGAATATTTTATAAAATGATGTAGATAGAACGTGTACATCTTATATGTTTATATAATTTTCTGATTGGTGTTTTTACTGTCATTTTCTTTTAAAAAAAATCATAAAACAAACGTCCATGTCATAAGGAGTTGCAAATGACAGTTCCAAATATTTTTTTTACACCTCCACCTCTCGGCCATTCCTCATCCAAACAAAACAAAGGAAAAAAATTAGACCAATCTTATATATTGTTTTAAACTTTAAATCCAAAAGTTACGGGCTTTGGTGTAAGTGTTTAGCCCATATGAGAAGCGGGCCACTTAATTGCATCACGGATCACAACTCCTCTCTTCATCCTATTCAATGATGAAACCAACAAAGAAAGAACACAGTTATGAAACCCTGTCAGTAAGATGAACAAAGGGATGAAATGATCAAGGATTTATAAATCCTAAGGCATGATGATATTCCATTCCTCACATCGTAATCTCCAAAACCCGGTTTACCCACCAAACAAAACCCATTGACATCCCAAATACCTATACAAATATTCTCTCTTCTTTCTCTTTCTCTTCTGTTTTCCTCCGAAAAAAGCAACAGATCTGATCTTATAAATACTCAACACCGTTATTTTCTCCAACAACATAGTATTATTACTACCAACAAATTTGTTATGTGAAGAGAAGAAGACAAAGACAAACTATAAAGAATTCGGGGAAGAGATTGAGATTAATCTGGGAATGTGGGAGAGAGAGAGAGTGTTTTATTTTGTGAAAGACTGAAAGGAGATCTTCTCAGATTGGGAAAAGAATCATCCATCTTCAATAGGAGGAAGTGAACCGGCCCATCCACGGGTTTTTGCCGGTTCTGACGGGTCACGTGAAAACCGGGCGGTTCACCCGGATTTTCCCGATTCAATTCCTTGTCCGGTCCATCTGCCTTAAAAACCCGTTACCCTCCTCGAATCACGGTTGAACCGGTCGGACCGGCCAATCCGGTCCGATTCTGATAACACTGATCTTTAATAGCTCTTGGCCCATTTGGCCCATTTGTGCATTTGGTTTAAGCATGTCTCCGATCCGAATCCTAATATACGTAGAAAATTCCCATTGAGAGACTCGCGCACCATACCCAGGTATGTAGCCCGAATCCTAGTATACGTAAAAAATTTTCATTGAGAGACTCGCGCACCATACCCAGGTATGTAGCCCGAGTTGAATCCAAATTATTCGGGACAAAGCTCCCGATGGTGGATTGGGGAAAAAAAAAAAAAGTGACCATAATAAATTGTAGAATTAGACAATTAATGCTTCACCGGTCGCACACTAGTAATGTATAGAGCACGGACAAGTTGACTTGCAAGAGCTCAACAAGCACGTAAAACAGAGAGAATGATCCCCGAGTGTGGATTAGTTTATGACAGTAGACTTTTTTTCATTTTATACAACAACTCTATGATGAATATCTTCAATTCATAGTTTATAACACGCAATCCAAGTTGAGAGACTGACCACGTCATTGTACATCAATTCTCCTAATCCATAACTATTGACAGTCCTACATAGGTACGTTAACATGTGTTTTTTTTATCTAGGGCAATACGTGATGGAGAGATTCTTCAAGCCATATTTTTATCTGATCAAATCTTACAAGAGATATGAGCATTGCTTGCGTGTGTTGCCTTTTTTTAATATGTTAACCTTTAATTATACCCATTTCACTTAATTTTCTTC
Organism: Turnera subulata; assembly: GCA_028386065.3. Classification (NCBI taxonomy): domain Eukaryota; kingdom Viridiplantae; phylum Streptophyta; class Magnoliopsida; order Malpighiales; family Passifloraceae; genus Turnera; species Turnera subulata. The sequence goes on along the minus strand of JAKUCV010006771.1, from coordinate 4,129 downwards.
CTTATTTGCTACTGTGTCAATATCACACTTCATGAGCATTAACCTTTGATGCGAAGTGCCAATGAACCTGCCTAGCCTTTGGTCCACTCTATATGTCAGCAAAATTGTTTAATGTTTACTTAAAATATCAATATTCCTCGTTGTCTTGTGCCATATAGAGAACAAAATTACTCGAGTAGGTAGGCCCTAATAAAAGGATAATAGGATTGCCAAGAATCCAAAACTTTCAACACAAGGAAGGTCTTGTCTCCAAAAAGAAATTAACAATTGTCATGGCAGCTTCAAGCTCGGCTCAATTTTTTTTTCCCTTTTAATATTCTGCCCCTTTATTTGGCTTCGTGTCATTGACATTCACATTCTTTCCTCATTATTTAATTTTTAACAACAGGTAATGTAAAAGTAGTTCAGCTTTATTAAGATTAAATAAGTTTAACACTAGTACTTAGACAACAGAAGAAGGAAAAGAGGTATGGAAAATGTCAAAGCAACCAGGGAGTGGACGAGTACAAGCAAAGAAGCAAATGTGAAAAAGCAACTAATCTTACTTTGAACCAATTAAGAAAAGCACTTGTAATCAGCTTCTCTTCTTTTCTTGTAATTACACGCATCTCTATATAACTAAGGTCATTTTCAACGTTACATTGCTTGAAAAGCCCCAAAAGCATTGTCTTCACTGGAATTTTTTTTTTTTTGATAGTAGTCTTCACTGGAATTGAAGTGGCATCTTTTTCTCTCCATAAGATAAAATAAAAGATGCCTGCAAATAGTGCAGTCCAGTTTTCTCTTTGTTTCTCCTTCTTTGCCTGCGAAAGTGTTACTGCTCATATCTCACGCTTTCCAATACCCTTTTGTTTTGGGTCTGCTCCCTTCTTGTACGTCCTCCCTGCAGAGATGGATAGTTGAGGGGCACCATCATGAACAGTATTAACCATTTAATTAGTGAATATATTGTTGGTTAACAACATTTTCTTTCTCATAATTTCATCAAGAGCTGTATTGGCAGCCGAAGGAATCTGTAGACACTACCTATTTATTTTTTGGATGGTATGAGATTCTGCATTTGGAATTTTTTTTTTAAAAAAATGAGGGGGTGGATTGGAGGACAGGAGAAATTTTATGATGGAGAATCTCCAAATTTTATTAGTTATAGGCTTAATCCACCATAAATTAAGAAAAAAATATAAATTCTAGAAGGGGAAAGGAGAATTCATAAGGTAAATTTGAAAAATAAATAAACCTTAAAATAGAAATAATAAACCCTCAAATATATTTTATTACTATAAACATGGGGTCTACAACTAATCAAACTTGGGGAGTCTCCATAATAAAATTTTCGGGAGGGAGACCCTTTTCTTGGTAGTCCGTCTTCGTCATAAATAATTGGCTATAACGACAATATCAAAATTTCGGCCATAAAATATAAAATAAATAACAGGTGATCATAAAAATTATTTTTTTTATATTTATAAAAAAATAGAAGTAGGAATGCTCTCGAGCCTGTTTCATGCTGCTCTAAGTAAACAATTTAACAAAACTATAAAATATATAAATTTAAATAATTAGATTCTCCAAGTGTTTCATAATTTTATGAAGCGCACCGACCCGTATTTACCGTATAGGGTAAACACGTGCCGGAACTGTACCTACAACAGTAGCAGACAGTACATACAATGTATAATACAATACAAGCAACTCCCAATTACAATATTCGTCACCCGATCCCTGGGACCATTATTCAATCCATTACACACTAAACTAATCAACAACTGATATAGTACAACAACAACGGCAATATCATAAAAGAAAGACAAGCAGCGGAAGACTAGAATGCAGATGCAGCGGAGTATGGATCCGGGTCAGGTGGAGAAGTAAGCAGCAGCTAACGAACATCGTACCTGAGCTACGATCAACCAAACCTACGGGATGAAACCCCGCAGGCGAGGGGTGAGTCCGAAGCGCTCACCGACGAAAGATAAACAAAGATATATTCAACCATAATACTTCCGAAGTAATCACATCAATCACAACAATAAGCACAGACAATCACGACACAAGGAAATCACTATAACATTTATACCAAGACCAAAAGAATGCTTAATTATTTCCTTATTACCAGTTTTATCTTCCGGGCCCCGTCACTGGACAAGCTAGGGTCGTACCTGGTTATTAACTAATTCTGGATGCCAGGCCCCACCACAATCCGGGATCAACATCCCCATATCTCAAATCCGGGATCAACATCCCAATATCTCAAATCCGGGATCAACATCCCAATATCACAAATCCGGGGTCAACACCCCAACCATATTTCCTTTACTCTCTCATCATTTACCCATTTTCAATTACCTCAGATTAATCCAAATCTCACTCAATCAACAATCTCATATCATCAATCTTTCACATAAAACAGCTCAACAATATTTCCAACACAACACACAATTCTATCACATACCAACAACAGCATCAATTATTCCATAGCAATCATGTATCAGACAACAATTATTCGAGCAGATCAACATAGCAACAGATTACACAAACAACTAAGGAACAAGCACAGTATTACGGGCACATATCAGGGTTTATCTATCCTCACCTTAGCCGATATCAAGTCTGGAACTGTCCAACTGACTCCAAGTCCGGCTCCTCAGGTATCAGCTCGTTATCAACTCCTATATCAAGCAAATAATATGCACATATAAGTGGTATGCAATGTCATGCTACTACTGTATTTACGAAAATTAAATACGGACTTGTCTCGGTTACTTCCCCGGGTTATTTTCTATTTCCGTCACAATTCTCCGTTTATTCGTAAACGTCAAAATAATACTATTCTTATACCTATTCTTACTTCCGGATATTATTCCGGTACAATTCCTGCTATGTAACACTCTTCCCTAAATTATTTCCCTCAAAAATATTATAACTCACTATGTATTTATATTCTCCATAATTATTTCCCTCTTAACAATTATTTTATATCCTATATATTTTCCAAAATTAATTTCCCGTATACCATATACTTCTCCAAAATCTATATTTTCCATTAGCTCCATATTTATATTTTCCTAAGATTCCAAAATATTATTTCCTACCAATTATTTTTATTCCCCAAGTTTTTCCAGTGTTATATTTTTTTCCCTGGGTTACAACCCTTTTATATATATTCTTCCAATTAATTTCTTTTTTTTTCCAGTAATTATACATTTCCAGAAATTCTCTTCTTTTTCCCTTTTTTTGTATATATAGGACTGGGCCATTTACCAAGCCCAATCTCCATCTCTTAAGCCCAGGTGTTGAGGCCCAGACCTAGGCATTAGACCCATTCACAGGCCCACGCCAAGGTTCAGCCCAACACCCTGTGACCCGCGATTCGACCCGGGCGCAGGCGGGTTGGCTCACCTCGGATCCGGATGTTCTTCCCGGGTTCGTGACGGCAGCGACGAACGGCAGCGCGCGAGCGGCGGGTGTCGAGGTGGAGGCGATGAGGGAGGCAACGCGAAAGAGGAGGAGGTGGCCGGTGGCGCTACCGGCTGCGGCTGACGACGAGCAAGGGGAGGTGCAGTGGAGTCGGATCTAAGCGGAAGGCCGTCGGGTCCTTGGCTGTGTCCGGCGCATCGTGTGGCGGCAGCAGGCGGCGATGGTCTCCTCCAGTTGGCGGCTGAGTGGAGAAGGCGTCGGGGTAGGTGGTGGAGCGAGACGCGTTGTCGGTGGCGGCGGCGGCTGGGTGGTTTGTTGGCTGCGGGTTCACGGAAAAAGGAAGAAAAAAGAAGAAGAAAGGGGAAGGGGGCTTGCAAAACGATGACGTTTTTCTTGGTGGTGAGTGTTTCTTTTCTCTTTTTTTTTCTCTTTTTTTTCCTGGTTTGGTTGGATTTGTGAAGGATGGGGGAGTATGGGTTGAGGCAGTGATTTGCAGAGCTTGGAGATGTTGAAGATGGTTGGTGTGTGTGTTGTTGAGGCAGGAAGAGGAAAAATAAAGAAATACAGCTAGTGGAAAACATGCAGATACTGGTGGTGCACGGGCTGCAAACTGATCATTCACATGCTCACAGTGAATGGCGGCTGCAGCCTCCTCACTGTGCAGCATGTGAAGCGGGTTCCGTCCGGACCAGAAAATATTAACAATACCCCC